>UNSF01000018.1:0-277500 GCA_900538255.1 Ulva mutabilis
CCCCCCCCCCCCCCCCTCGCCATCCCGCCCCGAGAGCCCCCCACTATAACTATGGTGCCAGCACTTTCGGGACATCCTTACAGGACGCCGGAAGGGCACCATAGGGACTCTGAAAGGACAGTGGAGCGACTGCTAGAGGACGGTATGAGGACTGTCCGAGAGGACGTGGAGTTGACGAGGGACAGAGCAAGGACAGCTGCGGGACCTGTGCCAGATGGGCTGAGGATCCTTGGGGGACACAGGTTGCATAACAGGGATGTCACGGAACAGTCATGGGACATCCCGATGATGGAGTGTGACGTCACCAGGGCATCACTCAGATTTGTTACATCTACGATTGAGGACTCTAAGTCAGGCATGCATGAATCCTTACGGAGTCCTAGGGGACGAGGTCAGCTTAGGGACATCCTAAATGCAAGAAAGGCCTGGAGGCCCAATCGACCGCAGCACCCCGGGCGCCACTTTGGTCGATCGTGCCCAATCGACCAAGGCACCCGGGCGCCACTTTGGTCGATTGGGCCCAATCGACTGCAGTACCCCGGGCGCCACTTTGGTCGATCGTGCCCAATCGACCAAGGCACCCCGGCGCCACTTTGTCGATCGTGCCAATCGACCGCAGCACCCGGGCGCCACTTTGGTCGATCGTGCCCAATCGACCGCAGCACCCCGGGCGCCACTTTGGTCGATCGGCCAATCGACCGCAGCACCCCGGGCGCCACTTTGGTCGATCGTGCCCAATCGACCGCAGCACCCGGGCGCCACTTTGGTCGATCGTGCCCATCGACTGCAGCACCCGGGCGCCACTTTGGTCGATCGTGCCCATCGACCAAGGCACCCCGGGCGCCACTTTGGTCGATCGTGCCCAATCGACCACATAGCCCCCATGGAGCCACGAGGACCGCTGCAGACCGCTGCACGGCCTCTCACATGCCCCTTGCCTTAGCCATCCCCCCCTACCCTACCCCTGCCCCCTGCCCCCTGCCCCTTGCTGCACATAACCCTCATCTGCTCTCCTAACATGCTGTTCACGGCCACGCCAATGCTGCGACGTCAACACTGCTGCCGTTGGGGCTGAAAGCAAGCCTGCAGGCCTTGTGTGCGCCGCAATGGCTCCAGGACTTCTACTTCATAGCCTCTTCCAGCGCTGCCGCAATCTCGCGTTCAAGGTTGGCTAACTCTTCCTGCAAGATAATGTGTGTGAGGCGACTGTACTAGCTTGCACCTGTTCCCGATGACTTGTACACCACAGTAATTGTGATTCACATCACAACAGACCAGATCCCAACACAGATGCAAGGTACATGTTGCGAGAGGGATCTTACCTGAGTAGCGAGTAGCTTTTGCCATATCCCGGCGTATGGCCCTGATGTTTCAGGGGCCCGTCAGCTGCAGGTCCGAGCAAGTTCTTCAGCTTAGTCACTGTGTCCTGCAGTTTTGAGGCACGCGCCCATGTGGCCTGTACAGCAACGTGCTGTTGATGTTGGATATTGTCCGCTGTATTCCGGTCTGACCTGGCAGGTGGTGGTGGATGGCAGGCTTGGGTACAGGTGGAGGAGTATCAAAAGCAGCCACAAAAGTAAGTCAGGACGTACTGTTGGGGCTGGATAAACTGCAGCTTGGTGTGAGGGCCTGGTAATTGAGGCCTGTACGGCTGTCGAACATGCGGGAGCTGACAGGCTGTTTGCCACAGCTTGGCTCTGCTCAACATCGTCGGTAACATTCAGCTTGCGGCGGACGGCCTTTCCCTACACATGACACTGGGTTGGCAACGCTACAAGTGATTTGGTGTTCGACCTGAATGCATACAACCTGTAGGCGCACGACACTGTACCAGCCACTTACCTGTCAGGTTCAGTGTATTGGCAACTTCAGCGTGCGATACTAGCAAATGGATGGAAGCGTGCCTGATCAGCCTCATCCACATCCTGTGACGTTTCGGATGCTTTCGCGGGTGACTCAGCCACATCTTCTGCGGCCTCGGCTGCAGTCTGTCCTGCCACCTGCGGCGCCTTCTTCAATGCCTTGCGCTTCACAGGTCTCTGTTCTGTGACAGTGCGCTCTCAGTCTTGGATTATAGCACGTGAGTCTTTGCAGAGTAGAGTGATTACACTTTGATCAGTAGAGCCTATATAAGCGTTCAACCAAACGTCTCATACGGATACGATCAGAATCATTGTCTGCGGCACGCAATCTAGCATGCATTGCTCGTGCATATGGTAAGCCATCGGTGCATGGCGTCCCATAGCCACTCCGGATCAGCACCGTGCATCCATGCATACATGGTCTCCGTAGTCCTGTGTATGCCACCATGCATGGTCCCGTAGTCCTGTGCATGGCTGGATCACGACACTCCCCCTAGACTAGGCTTGTACTACCGCAAGCTGTAGTCTATCTCTAAATTTTGCTAGTGCTGGTCCTGCCAACACCTTTGTAAACATATCAGCTAGCATGTCTACCGTGCTAACCCAGCTGATAGTTAACTCATCGAGTTCTACGAACTCGCGGACCCTCAGGTCCCTGACCCTGATGTGCTTGGAGCGGTCACTAGAGATGGGTTCACTGCTAGCAAGTTGGCACTCTTGTTGTCACCCCACAGAGTTGGCTTCACAGCCGACAAACCAAGATCAGTGCACAACTGCTTTGCCCACATCACCTCATTGGCTGCTGAGCTCATAGCAATAAGCTCTGCCTCAGTCGTATCACCAGCCACAATAGTCTGCCTCTTCGAACGCCAGAACACACAGTTCCCATGCATCCGGACTATCACTCCTGACACGCTCTTCAAGCAAGCACCATTGGCGAAGTCAGCATCCGTAAATGCTTCCAACACCTCACTTCCCTCGTTGGAGCCACTAAAAGTCAAGCCAAGATCTATGGTCCCTCGCAGGTATCTCAGTACATGCTGGACAGCAGCCCAATGACACTTCGCACTCCCAGCCATATGCCTGGCCAGGACATTGGCCGGAAAGGAAATATCAGGACGCGACACAGCAGCCACATACTGGATGCTTCCTACGGCTTGCATAAACCTCTTATGCTCTGCGACAGTAGCCTTCTCCTGGCTAGGATCATCCTTCAGACTAAACACTTTCTGCTTTGGTACCAACGGCGTTGGTGCCTTTCTGCACTCACTCATACTGAACCTTTCCAGCATGTCCTGATGTTCTTTCTGTGCGTGATGGTGATAGTGCGAGCAGACCGATCACGTATGACCTCCATACCCAGCACATATCCCAGCTCCCCCAGGTCACGACCCTCAAATGCCTCAAGGATCCTGCTGATGGCATCATCCATCTGCTCCTTACGACCGAAGATCAACAGATCATCGACCCATAGGAAAATAAGACATCGTCCTATTTTGCAAATAAACAGTGCGGGGTCACTGGCTGATCTCACAAAGCCCATTCTCGACAAGAGCTCTGCAAGCGCTTTATGCCACTCCCTGGCAGCTTGCTTCAGACCATACAACGCCTTTTTCAGACGCCACACCATACCAGACCCATCATCCAGTACAGGAGGTTGTGCCACATACACTTCCTCTTCCAGAACACCATTCAGGAAAGCACATTTAATGTCTATGTGTCTCGTCTCCAGATCCTCTACAGCACAGACAGACAACAGAGCCCTGAAGGTAGTATAACTGCCCACAGCGGCCCATGGTCTCAAAGAAATCTACGCCTCTACTTGCGTAAATCCCCCTGGCTACATATCTAGCTTTGAATCGCTCAATCTCACCCTGTGCTCCTCGCTTAATCTTAAGTCACCCACTTGCCTGTCACAGGCTTTCACTCCTGCTGGGCACCTGACTAACTCGAACACTCATGTTCCCTTAAGGAGGTCAACTCATCAAGCATTGCTATGATCCACTGCTCACGATGGCAGCCTCTCATGGCTTGCTTCACCGTTGGATCGTCCAGCACAGCTTTGACCTTCTTCCTCGCAGCAGCTGCACACCGGGACTCACTGCGGCTAGCAGTCTTGCCACTGCTCGGAATCACCTTCTGCCCCGTCGTGTTCTCTGCATCAGGAGTCACACTGTCAGCCGTAGCAAACACTCCATCCGCCAGATCACCGACGTCACTCTCCATATGGACTACTGTGGAGCTCCCAGCATCATCATGCTCACGTGCATCATCCGGGGAAATGCGCTCAACAGCAGCATTCTCACTTTCATTCACTCCCACAGCATGGACAGCAGGTCTTAAGGTTTTGCGAATCAATTTGAAAGGTTTTGGAACCCATCGAACCCTCACCTCTTGTGGTGGATCCAGATGTTCTCCGCTGCCTCCTGCGGCACTTGGTGCTAACTCTCCCCCTGAGCCAGCTCCGCCTGCCTCTACTCCACTAGGCACATGCCGTAGCTTGCCTTGCCCCTGACTATCAACACGCTGTGGCATATGCCGTGGCTCATCATGCTCCCAGCGTACTGCACGTCCTGACACCGCTGACCCTTGCCATCGGTTGTACATCCCGTGGTCTTCAGATTTCGCAGGTGGGGGTGGCTCACTCGGCGCCTTGCCCATCGACCGTTGGACTCGCTGCGGTGAACGCGAGCGCGATCGAGACCGAGATCCTGAGGGCTCAGATGCCCCTGAGAATGACTCAGCAGAGTCACTGGCAGCCCCTGGCTGTTCCTCCCCCTCAGACTCATCATTCTCACTACCCTGTGGCTCAATGCGGCAGCCACTCAAATCCAGCACTGCTCTATCCCGCGTAGGGATCACATCTCTCGGTCGCATCTCAGCATTGTGCGGACCGGATGGTTGCTGAACCGCATCATACTCCCAGTGTGGTACCCTGTTCACACAGTCCTCGGCCGTGTAAGCGCAACGCGCTGTCACCACTGCCTCACTGATCTCAGGCGTGTGCCACCGCTCATGCCTGGCTATCAGCTCAGAGCCTAAAACACGCGGTGAAAACGGCGGCTCACCCTCAGGCAACTCATCATCCGGCACATAGCGCCGATGCAACTGCCTGCCTGGTTCCCAGTGTGTGTGCCCCAGCGCTGGATGCTCCCCCTCAGCCCAATCCACATTTCTGCCCCTCTCTGGCATCATGTGATCACGACTGGCTGGTGGTCGCACTGCCCTAACACTAGTTGATCTCAACCATTTCTGCATGTTGGGCAAGAAACCAACGTCAGGTACTACACGAGTATGCTCATCGGGCATGATCTCGAATTCTCCCAGCTCGTAGTTCTCCAACATGACCGGATCCACCGTAGCTTGCTCCGACATGTGGAAACGTTTCGCGAACTCTCTCAGCAGAGCTGGTGGAGAAGCCGTATGCCTATACATACGCACTGCTCCCCCATTCCCTCGCTTCACGTAAGCTCTATCCATGTGAGGACCAGCACCCGGTCCCATGTAGAAACCGAGCACTCCTCTCTCATCCAGGTGTCTGAAGTCCTCTCTCCGGGCATATACATACATCGGACACCCGAAAGGCTTCACCTGGGCCACCACCAGATGGAACGTGTCCTCACTCACATTCCTGAACCATAACAGATATGGCACAATCTGTCTGACATCAACATTCTTCACACACTGGGCGACAAACTTCCCATCGCCCCTGGCCATACCCTCATCAGCCAGAGCCTGCAGACTCATCTGCTGAGCCTGAGCCCTCCTCGTCTGCAACTGTGCAGCTCTCACAGCCTCATTCGTTGACCACGGGTCACGACTGGTCTGCACATGTCTCTCCTCCAGTTTCTGCTTGGCCTCCTTCCGCCTAACACCCTCTAGAGCTGTGCTAGGCGTCAGGTTATGCGCATGGTTCACACACATATACGCCTCTGGCCACAGAAATGCAGGCACAGCTGCTTGCAGCAGGCTTGCCCTCACACTCCTGTTCAGCACACCGATCTTTCTCTCCACCATTCCATTGGACTCATGCTGGCCCGTGGCAGTGTACGTGTGCTCAATGCCACGCCACGCGAGGTACTGAGCCAGCTGGTTAGAGCTGAACTCACCACCCTGGTCAGTGTGCAGCCTCCGCACCCCAACCTCTCTATCATACACGATCTGAGTGCGGATTCGCTCAATCAGCAGGCATATCATTTCCGCAGCCCCACTCTTGGACTTCAACGGAATCACATGGGAGTACCGGGAGTACTCATCCACCACTACCAGGATGTAGTTCATACCCCCGATTCCTACTGGCTTGATCTGCCCTGCTAGATCAGCATGCAACACTTCCCCAGCATAGGTGGCATTCTCCGTCACCTTGCCCCCGTGCTGTGCTCTATCGCCACTTCTCTGTTCAGCCACGTGGCAACCATGACACTGAAGCGCTACCCCCGTAGGTTTCAGCATCTTCAGGTCATACAGTTGTGGGTTGTCTCTCATCAACTGGAGTACCCGATTGCCAGCATGGTGAAAAGCGATATGCACTAGGAATGATGGATCAACCTGAAAGGAATAACCTTGTTCATTCGGTACACCGGTCACCGCAGCAACTTGCTGCTGCTCACGTACCCATTTCCCATTCCTATGAAACAAGTTATTCGCACTTGTCCAGGCTGCTCCTCTATCTACCGGCCGCATTTGCCATATCGGCCTGCCTTTCCCACAGAACCATGTCAGAGTAGGTTTCCATCCTCATCCTCACCCTGCTCACAGTTCCTGTGGAACCCATAGCTCTGGTCATGAAACCCAGGCATCACTACCCGGTTTGCATGCTTGCCCGTATGCAAGTATATCTCAGACTTTTTCAACTCCTTTGTTGAAAGGATGTTGATAGGACTGGCCGGCACCCAGTAGACGTTGGTCAACTCTATGTCTACTGGTGTGATAGTGCCTGTGCACTCACATACTCTCCCAGATTAGCTCTGATCGTGCCCACACCATACATGTCTAGCCTGCCCTGGTCAAGAGGCTGACACTGCGGCATATCTGGTGGCTTGATCTCGCAAAACATATCATAGTCAAAGCATATGTTTATGTCTGAGCCACTATCTATTAGGAAAGTGTACGGCATGTTGGGAGACGGCCCATCAGCACAGTCAGCTCGCAGCTTATCTAGGTCAACTACAGCTACCTGAGGGCCACCGCGGCCTCTGCCACGGCCTCGCCCTGCAGCTGCTTGCTTCTGCAGGAATTGTTTGACCTCTGCGGAGAGCAATGGACAATCCTTTTGCACATGTCCAGGCTTATCACAGTTGAAGCATTTTCTCTTTTCTGCTCCCCCTGCTGCCCCTGCTCCCACAGCTGCTACCTGTGGGGGTGAACCTTGGCGACCACCGTAGCGTCCACCTCGGTACCCACGTCCCCCATGGCGCTGTTGTCCACCGCGATCGTCCCGTGGGAATCGCGATGGACCCTGCTTGCTGTTCGTCTGGGCATGTGTCAACAGCGTAGACACTATCTGCTGCACTGGCATGGCCTGCAGCATGGGCTGCAACAGGCTGTACTCTTTGTCTACTGCCAGCAACCGTGATCTGTACAACTGATCAGACACAGTCTCACCCAGTCCTCTCATCTGGTTCACTATGCCCACCACCTCATTCACATGCTTCTCCAGCGGCTTGCCAGCCTGCTGGGTACTGCTGAGCTGGTGATACAGCTTCTGTATTTCTACCTCCACTGATGGCATATACTTAGCATGCAGCAACGACCAGACCTCATGGACGAAACTACAGTCTGCCACGAAGTCTCTATCCTCCTTTGGCAGTGTGGTGAACAACCAGTGCATGACTTGCTCATGAGCCTGGCTGCTCTGAGCAAGCGGATCATTGACTAGCAGGCTACTCTCACCCACCATCTTCGCCCAGCTCTCTACCTCCTTCTTAAATACTCGGAAGTGATCAGTCTTATAGTGCCACACCGGAAATCTGTTCTTCTCTACTAGAGATTTCCCCGGTACTGGCCTGGGCATGGCAAGCGACAGCGCTTGCGCTAGCGTGCTTACGTCAATTGATCCAGCCGTAGCTGGTACTCCTGATGACATCGCAGCCTGCGAAGGCTGCGGTATCGGAGGCGGTATCTGTTGGGTCATCCACGCAGCTGGCGCTGCGAGATGTGCTGGCTGTGTTCCTTGCGCCGCAGCCTGAGCTCCTGCTTCCCCGTAGGATCAGCATTTCCCGGCAATGCTGCCTGCAGAGGACCTGCATTGGGATACCCGTAGGTCCCAACGCGCTGTTCTTCCCCGTAGGTCACGAACTGGTCCTCCGCGGCCTGCTCGCGGCGCGCTGTGGAACGTGTGTGGTGGCGAGGACGAACTTCTTCTCCATCCTCGCCGTCAGAGCCAATAGATCCCTGGCGAGATGCCATTGGGACTTCTCGGCGTGGTGGCATCCTGCAACACGACTTCGTGCGTCGCAGGACACGCAGACCCGTAGGCCTTTCTGCGAGACCAGTACCCTGACAGAATGCAGTCCAGCCGTAGCGTTATGCATCTGTGTACTCTAGTCTCTCTACGGACTCTACAGCTAAACGCTAGAGCGGTGTGAATCGCTCATCGGGACGCTCAGCCGTAGCCGTAGACCCCTGGACTCTATCGCAAGCATACAACCATCGCTAGAATACCCACAAACATCACCGATACCATGTCGTAATTCAGTGGACCGCAGCCCTAAGGCACTGTGGGATCTAAGCACTGTGTAGCTGTGCGCAGGGGGTCGCGCTGTCACATACCTGGCTGGTGTACAGGCCTCCGCTGTGACAGTGCGCTCTCAGTCTTTGGATTATAGCACGTGAGACTTAGCAGAGAAGAGTGATTACACTTTGATCAGTAGAGCCTATATAAGCGTTCAACCAAACGTCTCATACGGATACGATCAGAATCATTGTCTGCGGCACGCAATCTAGCATGCATTGCTCGTGCATATGGTAAGCCATCGGTGCATGGCGTCCCATAGCCACTCCGGATCAGCACCGTGCATCCATGCATACATGGTCTCCGTAGTCCTGTGTATGCCACCATGCATGGTCTCCGTAGTCCTGTGCATGGCTGGATCACGACCACTCCCCTACTGACTAGGCTGTACACCCGCAAGACGTTATAGCTAAATTTGCTAGTGCTGGTCCTGCCAACACCTTTGTAAACATATCAGCTAGCATGTCTACCGTGCTAACCCAGCTGATAGTTAACTCATCGAGTTCTACGAACTCGCGGACTCTCAGGTCCCTGACCCTGATGTGCTTGGAGCGGTCACTAGAGATGGGGTTCACAGCTAGCAAGTTGGCACTCTTGTTGTCACCCCACAGAGTTGGCTTCACAGCCGACAAACCAAGATCAGTGCACAACTGCTTTAGCCCACATCACCTCATTGGCTGCTGAGCTCATCGCAATAAGCTCTGCCTCAGTCGTATCACCAGCCACAATAGTCTGCCTCTTCGAACGCCAGAACACACAGTTCCCATGCATCCGGACTATCACTCCTGACACGCTCTTCAAGCAAGCACCATTGGCGAAGTCAGCATCCGTAAATGCTTCCAACACCTCACTTCCCTCGTTGGAGCCACTAAAAGTCAAGCCAAGATCTATGGTCCCTCGCAGGTATCTCAGTACATGCTGGACAGCAGCCCATGACACTTCGCACTCCCAGCCATATGCCTGGCCAGGACATTGGCCGGAAAGGAAACATATCAGGACGCGACACAGCAGCCACATACTGGATGCTTCTACGGCTTGCATAAACCTCTTATGCTCTACGACAGTAGCCTTCTCCTGGCTAGGATCATCCTTCAGACTAAACACTTTCTGCTTTGGTACCAACGGCGTTGGTGCCTTTCTGCACTCACTCATACTGAACCTTTCCAGCATGTCCCTGGATGTTCTTTCTGTGCGTTATTGGTGATAGTGCGAGCAGAGCCGATCACGTATGACCTCCATACCAGCACATATCCCAGCTCCCCCAGGTCACGACCCTCAATGGCCTCAAGGATCCTGCTGATGGCATCATTCCATCTGCTCTTACGACGAAGATCAACAGATCATCGACCCATAGGAAAATAAGACATCGTCCTACTTTGCAAATAAACCAGTGCGGGGTCATTGGCTGATCTCACAAAGCCATTCTCGACAAGAGCTCTGCAAGCGCTTTATGCCACTCCCTGGCAGCTTGCTTCAGACCATACAACGCCTTTTTCAGACGCCACACCATACCAGACCCATCATCCAGTACAGGAGGGTTGTGCCACATACACTTCCTCCTCCAGAACACCATTCAGGAAAGCACATTTAATGTCTATGTGTCTCGTCTCCAGATCCTCTACAGCACAGACAGACAACAGAGCCCTGAAGGTAGCATAACTGCCCACAGGTGCCCATGTCTCAAAGAAATCTACGCCCTCAACTTGCGTAAATCCCCTGGCTACATATCTAGCTTTGAATCGCTCAATCTCACCCTGTGCTCCTCGCTTAATCTTAAGCACCCACTTGCCTGTCACAGGCTTCACTCCTGCTGGGCACCTGACTAACTCGAACACATCATGTTCCCTTAAGGAGGTCAACTCATCAAGCATTGCTATGATCCACTGCTCACGATGGCAGCCTCTCATGGCTTGCTTCACCGTTGGATCGTCCAGCACAGCTTTGACCTTCTTTCCTCGCAGCAGCTGCACACCGGGACTCACTGCGGCTAGCAGTCTTGCCACTGCTCGGAATCACCTCCTGCCCCGTCGTGTTCTCTGCATCAGGAGTCACACTGTCAGCCGTAGCAAACACTCCATCCGCCAGATCACCGACGTCACTCTCCATATGGACTACTGTGGAGCTCCCAGCATCATCATGCTCACGTGCATCATCCGGGGAAATGCGCTCAACAGCAGCATTCTCACTTTCATTCACTCCCACAGCATGGACAGCAGGTCTTAAGGTTTTGCGAATCAATTTGAAAGGTTTTGGAACCCATCGAACCCTCACCTCTTGTGGTGGATCCAGATGTTCTCCGCTGCCCTCCTGCGGCACTTGGTGCTAACTCTCCCCCTGAGCCAGCTCCGCCTGCCTCTACTCCACTAGGCACATGCCGTAGCTTGCCTTGCCCCTGACTATCAACACGCTGTGGCATATGCCGTGGCTCATCATGCTCCCAGCGTACTGCACGTCCTGACACCGCTGACCCTTGCCATCGGTTGTACATCCCGTGGTCTTCAGATTTCGCAGGTGGGGGTGGCTCACTCGGCGCCTTGCCCATCGACCGTTGGACTCGCTGCGGTGAACGCGAGCGCGATCGAGACCGAGATTCTGAGGGCTCAGATGCCCCCTGAGAATGACTCAGCAGAGTCACTGGCAGCCCCTGGCTGTTCCTCCCCCTCAGACTCATCATTCTCACTACCCTGTGGCTCAATGCGGCAGCCACTCAAATCCAGCACTGCTCTATCCCGCGTAGGGATCACATCTCTCGGTCGCATCTCAGCATTGTGCGGACCGGATGGTTGCTGAACCGCATCATACTCCCAGTGTGGTACCCTGTTCACACAGTCCTCGGCCGTGTAAGCGCAACGCGCTGTCACCACTGCCTCACTGATCTCAGGCGTGTGCCACCGCTCATGCCTGGCTATCAGCTCAGAGCCTAAAACACGCGGTGAAAACGGCGGCTCACCCTCAGGCAACTCATCATCCGGCACATAGCGCCGATGCAACTGCCTGCCTGGTTCCCAGTGTGTGTGCCCCAGCGCTGGATGCTCCCCCTCAGCCCAATCCACATTTCTGCCCCTCTCTGGCATCATGTGTCACGACTGGCTGGTGGTCGCACTGCCCTAACACTAGTTGATCTCAACCATTTCTGCATGTTGGGGCAAGAAACCAACGTCAGGTACTACACGAGTATGCTCATCGGGCATGATCTCGAATTCTCCCAGCTCGTAGTTCTCCAACATGACCGGATCCACCGTAGCTTGCTCCGACATGTGGAAACGTTTTCGCGAACTCTCTCAGCAGAGCTGGTGGAGAAGCCGTATGCCTATACATACGCACTGCTCCCCCATTCCCTCGCTTCACGTAAGCTCTATCCATGTGAGGACCAGCACCCGGTCCCATGTAGAAACCGAGCACTCCTCTCTCATCCAGGTGTCTGAAGTCCTCTCTCCGAGCATATACATACATCGGACACCCGAAAGGCTTCACCTGGGCCACCACCAGATGGAACGTGTCCTCACTCCACATTCCTGAACCATAACAGATATGGCACAATCTGTCTGACATCAACATTCTCACACACTGGGCGACAAACTTCCCATCGCCCCTGGCCATACCCTCATCAGCCAGAGCCTGCAGACTCATCTGCTGAGCCTGAGCCCTCCTCGTCTGCAACTGTGCAGCTCTCACAGCCTCATTCGTGGACCACGGGTCACGACTGGTCTGCACATGTCTCTCCTCCAGTTTCTGCTTGGCCTCCTTCCGCCTAACACCCTCTAGAGCTGTGCTAGGCGTCAGGTTATGCGCATGGTTCACACACATATACGCCTCTGGCCACAGAAATGCAGGCACAGCTGCTTGCAGCAGGCTTGCCCTCACACTCCTGTTTAGCACACCGATCTTTCTCTCCACCATTCCATTGGACTCATGCTGGCCCGTGGCAGTGTACGTGTGCTCAATGCCACGCCACGCGAGGTACTGAGCCAGCTGGTTAGAGCTGAACTCACCACCCTGGTCAGTGTGCAGCCTCCGCACCCCAACCTCTCTATCATACACGATCTGAGTGCGGATTCGCTCAATCAAGCAGGCATATCATTTCCGCAGCCCCACTCTTGGACTTCAGCGGAATCACATGGGAATTACCGGGAGTACTCATCCACCACTACCAGGATGTAGTTCATACCCCCGATTCCTACTGGCTTGATCTGCCCTGCTAGATCAGCATGCAACACTTCCCCAGCATAGGTGGCATTCTTCCGTCACCTTGCCCCCGTGCTGTGCTCTATCGCCACTTCTCTGTTCAGCCACGTGGCAACCATGACACTGAAGCGCTACCCCCGTAGGTTTCAGCATCTTCAGGTCATACAGTTGTGGGTTGTCTCTCATCAACTGGAGTACCCGATTGCCAGCATGGTGAAAAGCGATATGCACTAGGAATGATGGATCAACCTGAAAGGAATAACCTTGTTCATTCGGTACACCGGTCACCGCAGCAACTTGCTGCTGCTCACGTACCCATTTCCCATTCCTATGAAACAAGTTATTCGCACTTGTCCAGGCTGCTCCTCTATCTACGGTCGCATTTGCCATATCGGCCTGCCTTTCCCACAGAACCATGTCAGAGTAGGTTTTCCATCCTCATCCTCACCCTGCTCACAGTTCCTGTGGAACCCATAGCTCTGGTCATGAAACCCAGGCATCACTACCGGTTTGCATGCTTGCCCGTATGCAAGTATATCTCAGACTTTTTCAACTCCTTTGTTGAAAGGATGTTGATAGGACTGGCCGGCACCCAGTAGACGTTTGTCAACTCTATGTCTACTGGTGTGATAGTGCCCTGTCGCACTCACATACTCTCCCAGATTAGCTCTGATCGTGCCCACACCATACATGTCTAGCCTGCCCTGGTCAAGAGGCTGACACTGCGGCATATCTGGTGGCTTGATCTCGCAAAACATATCATAGTCAAAGCATATGTTTATGTCTGAGCCACTATCTATTAGGAAAGTGTACGGCATGTTGGGAGACGGCCCATCAGCACAGTCAGCTCGCAGCTTATCTAGGTCAACTACAGCTACCTGAGGGCCACCGCGGCCTCTGCCACGGCCCTCGCCCTGCAGCTGCTTGCTTCTGCAGGAATTGTTTGACCTCTGCGGAGAGCAATGGACAATCCTTTGCACATGTCCAGGCTTATCACAGTTGAAGCATTTTCCTCTTTTCTTGCTCCCCCTGCTGCCCCTGCTCCCACAGCTGCTACCTGTGGGGGTGAACCTTGCGACCACCGTAGCGTCCCACCTCGGTACCCACGTCCCCCATGGGCGCTGTTGTCCACCGCGATCGTCCCGTGGGAATCGCGACGGACCCTGCTTGCTGTTCGTCTGGGCATGTGTCAACAGCGTAGACACTATCTGCTGCACTGGCATGGCCTGCAGCATGGGCCTTGCAACAGGCTGTACTCTTTGTCTACTGCCAGCAACCGTGATCTGTACACTGATCAGAACACAGTCTACCCAGTCCTCTCATCTGGTTTACTATGCCCACCACCTCATTCACATGCTTCTCCAGCGGCTTGCCAGCCTGCTGGGTACTGCTGAGCTGGTGATACGGCTTCTGTATTTCTACCTCCACTGATGGCAATACTTACATGCAGCACGACCCAGACCTCATGGACGAAACTACAGTCTGCCCACGAAGTCTCTATCCTCCCTTTGGGCAGTGTGGTGAACAACCAGTGCATGACTTGCTCATGAGCCTGGCTGCTCTGAGCAAGCGGATCATTGACTACGCAGGCTACTCTCACCCACCATCTTCGCCCAGCTCTCTACCTCTTCTTAAATACTCGGAAGTGATCAGTCTATTGTGCCCACACCGGAAATCTGTTCTTCTCTACTAGAGTTTCCCCCCGGTACTGGCCTGGGCCATGGCAAGCGACAGCGCTTGCGCCAGCGTGCTTACGTCAATAGATCCAGGCCGTAGCTGGTACTCCTGATGACATCGCAGCCTGCGAAGGCTGCGGTATCGGAGGCGGTATCTGTTGGGTCATCCACGCAGCTGGCGCTGCGAGATGTGCTGGCTGTGTTCCTTGCGCCCGCAGCCTGAGCTCCTGCTTCCCCCGTAGGATCAGCATTTCCCGGCAATGCCGCCTGCAGAGGACCCTGCATTGGGTACCCGTAGTCCCAACGCGCTGTTCTTCCCCGTAGGTCACGAACTGGTCCTCCGCGGCCCTGCCTCGCGGCGCACTGTGGACGTGTGTGGTGGCGAGACGAACTTCTTCTCCATCCTCGCCGTCAGAGCCCAATAGATCCCTGGCGAGCTGCCATGGGACTTCTCGCGTGGTGGCATCCTGCCAACACGACCTTCGTGCGTCGCAGGACACGCAGAACCCGTAGGCCCTTTCTGCGAGACCAGTACCCCTGACAGAATGCAGTCCAGCCGTAGCGTTATGCATCTGTGTACTCTAGTCTCTCTAACGGACTCTACCAGCTAAAACGCTAGAGCGGTGTGAATCGTTCATCGGGGACGGCTCAGCCCGTAGCGTAGACCCCTGGCTTATCGCAAGCATAGCAACCATCGCTAGAATACCCACAACATTCACCGCATACCATGTCCGTAATTCATTGGACCGCAGCCCCTAAGGGCAACTGTGGGATCTAAGCATGTGTAGCTGTGCGCAGGGGGTCGCGCTGTCACATATACCTGGCTGGTGTACAGGCCTCTCGCTGTGACAGTGCCGCTCTCCAGTCTTGGATTATAGCACGTGAGTCTTTGGCAGAGTAGAGTGATTACACTTTGATCAGTAGAGCCTATATTAAGCGTTCAACCAAACGCTCATCGGATCGATCAGAATCATTGTCTGCGGCCACGGCAATCTAGCATGCATTGCTCGTGCATTTGGTAAGCCATCGGTGCATGGCGTCCCCAGTAGCCACTCCGGATAGCACCGTGCATCCACTCCATGCATGGTCACCGTAGTCCTGTGCATGGCTGGATCACGACACATGACGCCCGTGCCTCGCCATAGTGACGTCATCATGTAACATGTAATCTTATCATTACGTCACTTCGACGACATCCTCCTGTCATGCGAGCGTCATCCAGCCGTCCGCATAACATCGTCGGGTCATCGGAGCATCCGCCTGGCATCATCCACGTGTCTCATCCTGTCCTGATACCGTACTCGTTAGTTTGAGTACGCCACGCCACTATCCCGATGACGTCCCTCCGCCGTCATCCGACCGTCACTTTCGTGCCATCCGCACATCCTTCGTGTACGTCCTCCTCGGCTGGCAGCATCATTATAGTGCTCCTTCCGCCTAACACCCTCTAGAGCCGTGCTAGCGTCACGTTATGCACATGTTCACACACATATACGCCTCTGGCCACAGAAATGCAGCACAGCCGCTTGTAGCAGGCTTGCCCTCACACTCCTGTTCAGCCACACGATCTTTCTCTCCACCATTCCGTTGACTCATGCTGGCACGTGGCAGTGTACGTGTGCTCAATGCCACGCCACGCGAGGTGCTGAGCCAGCTGGTTAGGCTGAACTCACCACCCTGGTCAGTGTGCAGCCTCCGCACCCCAACCTCTCTATCATACACGATCTGAGTGTGGATTCGCTCAATCAGCAGCATATCATTTCCGCAGCCCCACTCTTGGACTTCAGCGGAATCACATGGGAGTACCGGGAGTACTCATCCACCACTACTAGATGTAGTTCATACCCCCGATGCCTACTGGCTTGATCTGCTCTGCTAGGTCAGCATGCAACACTTCTCCAGCATAGGTGCATTCTCAGTCACCTTGCCCCCCTGCTGTGCTCTATCGCCACTTCTCTGTTCAGCCACGTGGCAACCATGACACTGAAGCGCTACCCCCGTAGTTTCAGCATCTTCAGGTCATACAGTTGTGGTTTGTCTCTCATTAACTGGAGTACCGATTGCCGGCATGATGAAAAGCGATATGCACTAGGAATGAGGTCAACCTGGAAGGAATATCCTTGTTCATTCGGTGCACCGGTCACTGTAGCAACTTGCTGCTGCTCTCGCACCCATTTCCCGTTCCTATGGAACAAGTTATTCGCACTCGTCCAGGTTGCTCCTCTATCTACCGGCCGCATTTGCCATATCGGCCTGCCCTTCCCACAGAACCATGTCAGAGTAGGTTTTCCATCCTCATCTCACCCTGCTCACAGTTCCTGTGGAACCATAGCTCTGGTCATAAACCAGGCATCACTACCCGGTTTGCATGCTTGCCCGTATGCAAGTATATCTCAGACTTTTTCAACTCCTTTGTTGAAAGGATGTTGATAGGACTGGCCGGCACCCAGTAAACGTTTGTCAACTCTATGTCTACTGGTGTGTAGTCCCTACGCACTCACATACTCTCCCAGATTAGCTCTGATCGTGCCCACACCATACATGTCTAGCCTGCGCTGGTCAAGAGGCTGACACTGCGGCATATCTGGTGGCTTGATCTCGCAAAACATATCATAGTCAAAGCATATGTTTATGTCTGAGCCACTATCTATTAGGAAAGTGTACGGCATGTTGGGAGACGGCCATCAGCACAGTCAGCTCGCAGCTTATCTAGGTCAACTACAGCTACCTGCAGGGCACCGCGCTCATGAGGGCCACCGCGGCCTCTGCCACGGCCTCGCCCTGCAGCTGCTTGCTTCTGCAGGAATTGTTTGACCTCTGCGGAGAGCAATGGACAATCCTTTTGCACATGTCCAGGCTTATCACAGTTGAAGCATTTCCTCTTTTCTGCTCCCCTGCTGCCCTGCTCCCACTGCTGCTACCTGTGGGGGTGAACCTTGGCGACCACCGTAGCGCCACCTCGGTACCCACGTCCCCCATGGCGCTGTTGTCCACCGCGATCGTCCCGTGGGAATCGCGATGGACCCTGCTTGCTGTTCGTCTGGGCATGTGTCAACAGCGTAGACACTATCTGCTGCAGTGGCATGGCCTGCAGCATGGGCTGCAACAGGCTGTACTCTCTGTCTACTCCAGCAACCGTGATCTGTACAACTGATCAGACACAGTCTCACCCAGTCCTCTCATCTGATTCACTATGCCCACCACCTCATTCACATGCTTCTCCAGTGCTTACCAGCCCGCTGGGTACTGCTGAGCTGGTGATACAGCTTCTGTATTTCTACTTCCACTGATGCATATACTTAGCATGTAGCAACGACCAGACCTCATGGACAACTACAGTCTGCCACGAAGTCTCTATCCTCCTTGGCAGTGTGGTGAACAACCAGTGCATGACTTGCTCATGAGCCTGGCTGCTCTGAGCAAGCGGATCATTGACTAGTAGGCTACTCTCACCCACCATCTTTGCCCAGCTCTCTACCTCCTTCTTAAATATTCGGAAGTGATCAGTCTTATAGTGCCACACGGGAATCTGTTCTTCTCTACTAGAGATTTCCCTGGTGCTGGCCTGGGCATGGCAATCGACAGCGCTTGCGCCAGCGTGCCTACGTCAATAGATCCAGCCGTAGCTGTACTCCTGATGATATCGCAGCCTGCGAAGGCTGGTATCGGAGGCGGTATCTGTTGGGTACCCACGCAGCTGGCGCTGCGAATGTGCTGGCTGTGCTCCTTGCGCCGCGGCCTGAGCTCCTGCTTCCCTCGTAGGATCAGCATTTCCCGGCAATGCAGCCTGCAGAGGACCTGCATTGGGATACCCGTAGTCCCAATGCGCTTTTCTTCCCCTAGGTCATGAACTGATCCTCCGCGGCCGGCTCGCGACGCGCTGGGAACGTGTGTGGTGGCGAGGACGAACTTCTTCTCATCCTCGCCGTCAGAGCCAATAGATCCCTGGCGAGATGCCACTGGAACTCTCGGCGTGGTGGCATCCTGCAACACGACCATCGTGCGTCGCAGGACACGCAGACCCGTAGGCCTTTCTGCGAGACCAGTACCCTAACAGAATGCAGTCCAGCCGTAGCTTATGCATCTGTGTACTCTAGTCTTTCTACGGACTCTACAGCTAAACGCTAGAGCGGTGTGAATCGCTCATCGGGGACGTTCAGCCGTAGCCGTAGACCCCTGGACTCTATCGCAAGCATACACACATTGCTAGAATACCCACAATCATCACCGATACCATGTCGTAATTCAGTGGACCGTAGCCCTAAGCACTGTGGGATCTTAGCACGTCGTAGCTTGCGCAGGGGTCGCGCTGTCACATACCTGGCTGGTGTAGCAGGCCTCCGCTGTGACAGTGCGCTCTCAGTCTTTGGAATATAGCACGTGAGACTTAGCAGAGAAGAGTGATTACACTTTGATCAGTAAGCCTATATAAGCGTTCAACCAAACGTCTTATACGGATACGATCAGAATCATTGTCTGCGGCACGCAATCTAGCATGCATTGCTCGTGCATATGGTAAGCCATCGTGCATGGCGTCCCATAGCCACTCCGGATCAGCACCGTGCATCCACTCCATGCATGGTGACCCGTAGTCCTGTGCATGGCTGGATCACGACACATCCCAGGCCAAACGGACGGCATGGCTGGACAGCCCTGAACTTGGTGAGTCCAGAGCTATGTAGCATGCTCCAGTTGATGCTATGTAGGCCTGAGCGCACGGCGAATGTGGCACCCACATAGCAACACCAGACGCGCTGTCTTGCGCGCCACCGCGTGAAAAAATGAAAAAAAATTATCTGCAAGGCTTCATGCATGGTCACCGTAGTCCTGTGCATGGCTGGATCACGACACTCCCCCTAGACTAGGCTTGTACTACCGCAAGCTGTAGTCTATCTCTAAATTTTGCTAGTGCTGGTCCTGCCAACACCTTTGTAAACATATCAGCTAGCATGTCTACCGTGCTAACCCAGCTGATAGTTAACTCATCGAGTTCTACGAACTCGCGGACCCTCAGGTCCCTGACCCTGATGTGCTTGGAGCGGTCACTAGAGATTCACAGCTAGCAAGTTGGCACTCTTGTTGTCACCCCACAGAGTTGGCTTCACAGCCGACAAACCAAGATCAGTGCACAACTGCTTTGCCCACATCACCTCATTGGCTGCTGAGCTCATCGCAATAAGCTCTGCCTCAGTCGTATCACCAGCCACAATAGTCTGCCTCTTCGAACGCCAGAACACACAGTTCCCATGCATCCGGACTATCACTCCTGAACACGCTCTTCAGCAAGCACCATTGGCGAATCAGCATCCGTAAATGCTTCCAACACCTCACTTCCCTCGTTGGAGCACTAAAAGTCAAGCCAAGATCTATGGTCCCTCGCAGGTATCTCAGTACATGCTGGACAGCAGCCAATGACACTTCGCACTCCCAGCCATATGCCTGGCCAGGACATTGGCCGGAAAGGAAATATCAGGACGCGACACAGCAGCCACATACTGGATGCTTTCCTACGGCTTGCATAAACCTCTTATGCTCTGCGACAGTAGCCTTCTCCTGGCTAGGATCATCCTTCAGACTAAACACTTTCTGCTTTGGTACCAACGGCGTTGGTGCCTTTCTGCACTCACTCATACTGAACCTTTCCAGCATGTCCCTGATGTTCTTTCTGTGCGTTATGGTGATAGTGCGAGCAGGCCGATCACGTATGACCTCCATACCCAGCACATATCCCAGCTCCCCCAGGTCACGACCCTCAAATGCCTCAAGGATCCTGCTGATGGCATCATCCATCTGCTCCTTACGACCGAAGATCAACAGATCATCGACCATAGGAAAATAAGACATCGTCCTATTTTGCAAATAACAGTGCGGGGTCACTGGCTGATCTCACAAAGCCCATTCTCGACAAGAGCTCTGCAAGCGCTTTATGCACTCCCTGGGCAGCTTGCTTCAGACCATACAACGCCTTTTTCAGACGCCACACCATACCAGACCCATCATCCAGTACAGGAGGTTGCCCACATACACTTCCTCCTCCAGAACACCATTCAGGAAAGCACATTTAATGTCTATGTGTCTCGTCTCCAGATCCTCTACAGCACAGACAGACAACAGAGCCCTGAAGGTAGCATAACTGCCCACAGGTGCCCATGTCTCAAAGAAATCTACGCCCTCAACTTGCGTAAATCCCCTGGCTACATATCTAGCTTTGAATCGCTCAATCTCACCCTGTGCTCCTCGCTTAATCTTAAGCACCCACTTGCCTGTCACAGGCTTCACTCTGCTGGGCACCTGACTAACTCGAACACATCATGTTCCCTTAAGGAGGTCAACTCATCAAGCATTGCTATGATCCACTGCTCACGATGGCAGCCTCTCATGGCTTGCTTCACCGTTGGGATCGTCCAGCACAGCTTTGACCTTCTTCCTCGCAGCAGCTGCACACCGGGACTCACTGCGGCTAGCAGTCTTGCCACTGCTCGGAATCACCTCCTGCCCCCGTCGTGTTCTCTGCATTCAGGAGTCACACTGTCAGCCGTAGCAAAACACTCCATCCGCCAGTATCACCGGACGTCACTCTCATATGACTACTGTGGAGCTCCCAGCATCATCATGCTCACGTGCATCATCCGGGGAATGCGCTCAACAGGCAGCATTCTCACTTTCATTCACTCCCACAGCATGGACAGCAGGTCTTAAGGTTTTGCGAATCAATTTGAAAGGTTTTGGAACCCATCGAACCCTCACCTCTTGTGGTGGATCCAGATGTTCTCCGCTGCCTCCTGCGGCACTTGGTGCTAACTCTCCCCCTGAGCCAGCTCCGCCTGCCTCTACTCCACTAGGCACATGCCGTAGCTTGCCTTGCCCCTGACTATCAACACGCTGTGGCATATGCCGTGGCTCATCATGCTCCCAGCGTACTGCACGTCCTGACACCGCTGACCCTTGCCATCGGTTGTACATCCCGTGGTCTTCAGATTTCGCAGGTGGGGGTGGCTCACTCGGCGCCTTGCCCATCGACCGTTGGACTCGCTGCGGTGAACGCGAGCGCGATCGAGACCGAGATCCTGAGGGCTCAGATCCCCCTGAGAATGACTCAGCAGAGTCACTGGCAGCCCCTGGCTGTTCCTCCCCCTCAGACTCATCATTCTCACTACCCTGTGGCTCAATGCGGCAGCCACTCAAATCCAGCACAGCTCTATCCCGCGTAGGGATCACATCTCTCGGTCGCATCTCAGCATTGTGCGGACCGGATGGTTGCTGAACCGCATCATACTCCCAGTGTGGTACCCTGTTCACACAGTCCTCGGCCGTGTAAGCGCAACGCGCTGTCACCACTGCCTCACTGATCTCAGGCGTGTGCCACCGCTCATGCCTGGCTATCAGCTCAGAGCCTAAAACACGCGGTGAAAACGGCGGCTCACCCTCAGGCAACTCATCATCCGGCACATAGCGCCGATGCAACTGCCTGCCTGGTTCCCAGTGTGTGTGCCCCAGCGCTGGATGCTCCCCCTCAGCCCAATCCACATTTCTGCCCCTCTCTGGCATCATGTGTTCACGACTGGCTGGTGGTCGCACTGCCCTAACACTAGTTGATCTCAACCATTTCTGCATGTTGGGCAAGAAACCAACGTCAGGTACTACACGAGTATGCTCATCGGGCATGATCTCGAATTCTCCCAGCTCGTAGTTCTCCAACATGACCGGATCCACCGTAGCTTGCTCCGACATGTGGAAACGTTTCGCGAACTCTCTCAGCAGAGCTGGTGGAGAAGCCGTATGCCTATACATACGCACTGCTCCCCCATTCCCTCGCTTCACGTAAGCTCTATCCATGTGAGGACCAGCACCCGGTCCCATGTAGAAACCGAGCACTCCTCTCTCATCCAGGTGTCTGAAGTCCTCTCTCCGAGCATATACATACATCGGACACCCGAAAGGCTTCACCTGGGCCACCACCAGATGGAATGTGTCCTCACTCACATTCCTGAACCATAACAGATATGGCACAATCTGTCTGACATCAACATTCTTCACACACTGGGCGACAAACTTCCCATCGCCCCTGGCCATACCCTCATCAGCCAGAGCCTGCAGACTCATCTGCTGAGCCTGAGCCCTCCTCGTCTGCAACTGTGCAGCTCTCACAGCCTCATTCGTGGACCACGGGTCACGACTGGTCTGCACATGTCTCTCCTCCAGTTTCTGCTTGGCCTCCTTCCGCCTAACACCCTCTAGAGCTGTGCTAGGCGTCAGGTTATGCGCATGGTTCACACACATATACGCCTCTGGCCACAGAAATGCAGGCACAGCTGCTTGCAGCAGGCTTGCCCTCACACTCCTGTTTAGCACACCGATCTTTCTCTCCACCATTCCATTGGACTCATGCTGGCCCGTGGCAGTGTACGTGTGCTCAATGCCACGCCACGCGAGGTACTGAGCCAGCTGGTTAGAGCTGAACTCACCACCCTGGTCAGTGTGCAGCCTCCGCACCCCAACCTCTCTATCATACACGATCTGAGTGCGGATTCGCTCAATCAGCAGGCATATCATTTCCGCAGCCCCACTCTTGGACTTCAGCGGAATCACATGGGAATACCGGGAGTACTCATCCACCACTACCAGGATGTAGTTCATACCCCCGATTCCTACTGGCTTGATCTGCCCTGCTAGATCAGCATGCAACACTTCTCCAGCATAGGTGGCATTCTCCGTCACCTTGCCCCCGTGCTGTGCTCTATCGCCACTTCTCTGTTCAGCCACGTGGCAACCATGACACTGAAGCGCTACCCCCGTAGGTTTCAGCATCTTCAGGTCATACAGTTGTGGGTTGTCTCTCATCAACTGGAGTACCCGATTGCCAGCATGGTGAAAAGCGATATGCACTAGGAATGATGGATCAACCTGAAAGGAATAACCTTGTTCATTCGGTACACCGGTCACCGCAGCAACTTGCTGCTGCTCACGTACCCATTTCCCATTCCTATGAAACAAGTTATTCGCACTTGTCCAGGCTGCTCCTCTATCTACCGGTCGCATTTGCCATATCGGCCTGCCTTTCCCACAGAACCATGTCAGAGTAGGTTTTCCATCCTCATCCTCACCCTGCTCACAGTTCCTGTGGAACCCATAGCTCTGGTCATGAAACCCAGGCATCACTACCCGGTTTGCATGCTTGCCCGTATGCAAGTATATCTCAGACTTTTTCAACTCCTTTGTTGAAAGGATGTTGATAGGACTGGCCGGCACCCAGTAGACGTTTGTCAACTCTATGTCTACTGGTGTGATAGTGCCCTGCGCACTCACATACTCTCCCAGATTAGCTCTGATCGTGCCCACACCATACATGTCTAGCCTGCCCTGGTCAAGAGGCTGACACTGCGGCATATCTGGTGGCTTGATCTCGCAAAACATATCATAGTCAAAGCATATGTTTATGTCTGAGCCACTATCTATTAGGAAAGTGTACGGCATGTTGGGAGACGGCCCATCAGCACAGTCAGCTCGCAGCTTATCTAGGTCAACTACAGCTACCTGAGGGCCACCGCGGCCTCTGCCACGGCCTCGCCCTGCAGCTGCTTGCTTCTGCAGGAATTGTTTGACCTCTGCGGAGAGCAATGGACAATCCTTTTGCACATGTCCAGGCTTATCACAGTTGAAGCATTTTCTCTTTTCTGCTCCCCCTGCTGCCCCTGCTCCCACAGCTGCTACCTGTGGGGGTGAACCTTGGCGACCACCGTAGCGTCCACCTCGGTACCCACGTCCCCCATGGCGCTGTTGTCCACCGCGATCGTCCCGTGGGAATCGCGACGGACCCTGCTTGCTGTTCGTCTGGGCATGTGTCAACAGCGTAGACACTATCTGCTGCACTGGCATGGCCTGCAGCATGGGCTGCAACAGGCTGTACTCTTTGTCTACTGCCAGCAACCGTGATCTGTACAACTGATCAGACACAGTCTCACCCAGTCCTCTCATCTGGTTTACTATGCCCACCACCTCATTCACATGCTTCTCCAGCGGCTTGCCAGCCTGCTGGGTACTGCTGAGCTGGTGATACAGCTTCTGTATTTCTACCTCCACTGATGGCATATACTTAGCATGCAGCAACGACCAGACCTCATGGACGAAACTACAGTCTGCCACGAAGTCTCTATCCTCCTTTGGCAGTGTGGTGAACAACCAGTGCATGACTTGCTCATGAGCCTGGCTGCTCTGAGCAAGCGGATCATTGACTAGCAGGCTACTCTCACCCACCATCTTCGCCCAGCTCTCTACCTCCTTCTTAAATACTCGGAAGTGATCAGTCTTATAGTGCCACACCGGAAATCTGTTCTTCTCTACTAGAGATTTCCCCGGTACTGGCCTGGGCATGGCAAGCGACAGCGCTTGCGCCAGCGTGCTTACGTCAATAGATCCAGCCGTAGCTGGTACTCCTGATGACATCGCAGCCTGCGAAGGCTGCGGTATCGGAGGCGGTATCTGTTGGGTCATCCACGCAGCTGGCGCTGCGAGATGTGCTGGCTGTGTTCCTTGCGCCGCAGCCTGAGCTCCTGCTTCCCCCGTAGGATCAGCATTTCCCGGCAATGCCGCCTGCAGAGGACCTGCATTGGGATACCCGTAGGTCCCAACGCGCTGTTCTTCCCCGTAGGTCACGAACTGGTCCTCCGCGGCCTGCTCGCGGCGCACTGTGGAACGTGTGTGGTGGCGAGGACGAACTTCTTCTCCATCCTCGCCGTCAGAGCCAATAGATCCCTGGCGAGATGCCATTGGGACTTCTCGGCGTGGTGGCATCCTGCAACACGACCTTCGTGCGTCGCAGGACACGCAGACCCGTAGGCCTTTCTGCGAGACCAGTACCCTGACAGAATGCAGTCCAGCCGTAGCGTTATGCATCTGTGTACTCTAGTCTCTCTACGGACTCTACAGCTAAACGCTAGAGCGGTGTGAATCGCTCATCGGGACGCTCAGCCGTAGCCGTAGACCCCTGGACTCTATCGCAAGCATACAACCATCGCTAGAATACCCACAAACATCACCGATACCATGTCGTAATTCATTGGACCGCAGCCCTAAGGCACTGTGGGATCTAAGCACTGTGTAGCTGTGCGCAGGGGGTCGCGCTGTCACATACCTGGCTGGTGTACAGGCCTCCGCTGTGACAGTGCGCTCTCAGTCTTGGATTATAGCACGTGAGTCTTTGGCAGAGTAGAGTGATTACACTTTGATCAGTAGAGCCTATATAAGCGTTCAACCAAACGTCTCATACGGATACGATCAGAATCATTGTCTGCGGCACGCAATCTAGCATGCATTGCTCGTGCATATGGTAAGCCATCGGTGCATGGCGTCCCATAGCCACTCCGGATCAGCACCGTGCATCCACTCCATGCATGGTCACCGTAGTCCTGTGCATGGCTGGATCACGACACATGACGCCCGTGCCTCGCCATAGTGACGTCATCATGTAACATGTAATCTTATCATTGACGTCACTTCGACGACATCCTCCTGTCATCCGAGCGTCATCCAGCCGTCCGCATAACATCGTCGGGTCATCGGAGCATCCGCCTGGCATCATCCACGTGTCCTCATCCTGTCCTGATACCGTACTCGTTAGTTTGAGTACGCCACGCCACTATCCCGATGACGTCCCTCCGCCGTCATCCGACCGTCACTTTCGTGCCATCCGCACATCCTTCGTGTACGTCCTCCTCGGGCTGGCAGCATCATTATAGTGCTCCTTCCGCCTAACACCCTCTAGAGCCGTGCTAGGCGTCACGTTATGCACATGGTTCACACACATATACGCCTCTGGCCACAGAAATGCAGGCACAGCCGCTTGTAGCAGGCTTGCCCTCACACTCCTGTTCAGCACACCGATCTTTCTCTCCACCATTCCGTTGGACTCATGCTGGCACGTGGCAGTGTACGTGTGCTCAATGCCACGCCACGCGAGGTGCTGAGCCAGCTGGTTAGAGCTGAACTCACCACCCTGGTCAGTGTGCAGCCTCCGCACCCCAACCTCTCTATCATACACGATCTGAGTGTGGATTCGCTCAATCAGCAGGCATATCATTTCCGCAGCCCCACTCTTGGACTTCAGCGGAATCACATGGGAGTACCGGGAGTACTCATCCACCACTACTAGGATGTAGTTCATACCCCCGATGCCTACTGGCTTGATCTGCTCTGCTAGGTCAGCATGCAACACTTCTCCAGCATAGGTGGCATTCTCAGTCACCTTGCCCCCGTGCTGTGCTCTATCGCCACTTCTCTGTTCAGCCACGTGGCAACCATGACACTGAAGCGCTACCCCCGTAGGTTTCAGCATCTTCAGGTCATACAGTTGTGGGTTGTCTCTCATTAACTGGAGTACCCGATTGCCGGCATGATGAAAAGCGATATGCACTAGGAATGATGGGTCAACCTGGAAGGAATATCCTTGTTCATTCGGTGCACCGGTCACTGTAGCAACTTGCTGCTGCTCTCGCACCCATTTCCCGTTCCTATGGAACAAGTTATTCGCACTCGTCCAGGTTGCTCCTCTATCTACCGGCCGCATTTGCCATATCGGCCTGCCCTTCCCACAGAACCATGTCAGAGTAGGTTTTCCATCCTCATCCTCACCCTGCTCACAGTTCCTGTGGAACCCATAGCTCTGGTCATAAAACCCAGGCATCACTACCCGGTTTGCATGCTTGCCCGTATGCAAGTATATCTCAGACTTTTTCAACTCCTTTGTTGAAAGGATGTTGATAGGACTGGCCGGCACCCAGTAAACGTTTGTCAACTCTATGTCTACTGGTGTGATAGTGCCCTACGCACTCACATACTCTCCCAGATTAGCTCTGATCGTGCCCACACCATACATGTCTAGCCTGCGCTGGTCAAGAGGCTGACACTGCGGCATATCTGGTGGCTTGATCTCGCAAAACATATCATAGTCAAAGCATATGTTTATGTCTGAGCCACTATCTATTAGGAAAGTGTACGGCATGTTGGGAGACGGCCCATCAGCACAGTCAGCTCGCAGCTTATCTAGGTCAACTACAGCTACCTGCAGGGCCACCGCGGCCTCATGAGGGCCACCGCGGCCTCTGCCACGGCCTCGCCCTGCAGCTGCTTGCTTCTGCAGGAATTGTTTGACCTCTGCGGAGAGCAATGGACAATCCTTTTGCACATGTCCAGGCTTATCACAGTTGAAGCATTTCCTCTTTTCTGCTCCCCCTGCTGGCCCTGCTCCCACTGCTGCTACCTGTGGGGGTGAACCTTGGCGACCACCGTAGCGTCCACCTCGGTACCCACGTCCCCCATGGCGCTGTTGTCCACCGCGATCGTCCCGTGGGAATCGCGATGGACCCTGCTTGCTGTTCGTCTGGGCATGTGTCAACAGCGTAGACACTATCTGCTGCAGTGGCATGGCCTGCAGCATGGGCTGCAACAGGCTGTACTCTCTGTCTACTGCCAGCAACCGTGATCTGTACAACTGATCAGACACAGTCTCACCCAGTCCTCTCATCTGATTCACTATGCCCACCACCTCATTCACATGCTTCTCCAGTGGCTTACCAGCCCGCTGGGTACTGCTGAGCTGGTGATACAGCTTCTGTATTTCTACTTCCACTGATGGCATATACTTAGCATGTAGCAACGACCAGACCTCATGGACGAAACTACAGTCTGCCACGAAGTCTCTATCCTCCTTTGGCAGTGTGGTGAACAACCAGTGCATGACTTGCTCATGAGCCTGGCTGCTCTGAGCAAGCGGATCATTGACTAGTAGGCTACTCTCACCCACCATCTTTGCCCAGCTCTCTACCTCCTTCTTAAATATTCGGAAGTGATCAGTCTTATAGTGCCACACCGGGAATCTGTTCTTCTCTACTAGAGATTTCCCTGGTGCTGGCCTGGGCATGGCAATCGACAGCGCTTGCGCCAGCGTGCCTACGTCAATAGATCCAGCCGTAGCTGGTACTCCTGATGATATCGCAGCCTGCGAAGGCTGCGGTATCGGAGGCGGTATCTGTTGGGTTACCCACGCAGCTGGCGCTGCGAGATGTGCTGGCTGTGCTCCTTGCGCCGCGGCCTGAGCTCCTGCTTCCCTCGTAGGATCAGCATTTCCCGGCAATGCAGCCTGCAGAGGACCTGCATTGGGATACCCGTAGGTCCCAATGCGCTGTTCTTCCCCGTAGGTCATGAACTGATCCTCCGCGGCCGGCTCGCGACGCGCTGTGGAACGTGTGTGGTGGCGAGGACGAACTTCTTCTCCATCCTCGCCGTCAGAGCCAATAGATCCCTGGCGAGATGCCACTGGAACTTCTCGGCGTGGTGGCATCCTGCAACACGACCATCGTGCGTCGCAGGACACGCAGACCCGTAGGCCTTTCTGCGAGACCAGTACCCTAACAGAATGCAGTCCAGCCGTAGCGTTATGCATCTGTGTACTCTAGTCTTTCTACGGACTCTACAGCTAAACGCTAGAGCGGTGTGAATCGCTCATCGGGACGTTCAGCCGTAGCCGTAGACCCCTGGACTCTATCGCAAGCATACACACATTGCTAGAATACCCACAATCATCACCGATACCATGTCGTAATTCAGTGGACCGTAGCCCTAAGGCACTGTGGGATCTTAGCACGTCGTAGCTGTGCGCAGGGGGTCGCGCTGTCACATACCTGGCTGGTGTACAGGCCTCCGCTGTGACAGTGCGCTCTCAGTCTTTGGAATATAGCACGTGAGACTTAGCAGAGAAGAGTGATTACACTTTGATCAGTAGAGCCTATATAAGCGTTCAACCAAACGTCTTATACGGATACGATCAGAATCATTGTCTGCGGCACGCAATCTAGCATGCATTGCTCGTGCATATGGTAAGCCATCGGTGCATGGCGTCCCATAGCCACTCCGGATCAGCACCGTGCATCCACTCCATGCATGGTGACCGTAGTCCTGTGCATGGCTGGATCACGACACATCCCAGGCCAAACGGACGGCATGGCTGGACAGCCCTGAACTTGGTGAGTCCAGAGCTATGTAGCATGCTCCAGTTGATGCTATGTAGGCCTGAGCGCACGGCGAATGTGGCACCCACATAGCAACACCAGACGCGCTGTCTTGCGCGCCACCTGCGTGAAAAAATGAAAAAAAATTATCTGCAAGGCTTCTGGTTCGTTTCTGGAGGGGCCGCTGTTGGGGCCGAGCGGCCCGGGCGGTCGCGCTGCCAGTACGAGTCTCAGTACCGGCCAGACTTTGTGAAATATACGCCGACACGGACGTGAATGAGCTGAGTGATTTCCGACGCATTTGCATTTGATTTGGCGATCCACCGGCAGCAGACACGGAGGTGAGGCATGGTGAAGGGCAGGGCTGCCAGCAACAGCAGAGCTGGATCACGGAAGCTTGTGCCAGGTGAGAACCTGACTAAGGCAGGCAACGCCACCACAGCATCAATGTACTGTGCCACCTATGTGTGTGATGTGGCTGTCAGATCTTGGCTGTAACTTGCTGCTGTGGAGGGAGGTGGGGGTTCAGGTAATCCATTGAGGCTGATTTCAGCGGGCATGTGAGCGCCGGTCGTGCGCAATCGCGTGGTCCAATCATCGTCCAACCAAAAGGTGGCTACAGGGGCGTCAGGCCGAAAACAGCCGGGAAATGCTGAAATTGCTTTATGTTCAGCTATGGGGCCTGACCTTGGTCCATGAGAATGCCGCAGGCGCACGCGTCACGCGTGCAAAGTGGCTCGTCGCGATGGCTTTCGTGCGCTCCAAGCTCACGGCCATTGAGCATGATCCAAACGCACGCTCATTACTGAAGGCCGCCTTCAGCTGAGCACGCCTTGACCTTGCCCTGCGTGCCCACGCATTGAGAACCCGACGGCGTTTCTTGTGTCCAGCTGCAAAAATTCATGCCCATACATATACTCTAGTAGTACAAATGACCCCAACCTGCCAGCTGTTGACTTGACTGCATCCGTTGCAAGTTGCGGCCTCCAGAGCTCGCTATATATGTGGTGCTGACGCAGGCTGTGCCATGACTTGTGGACGGCAGAGCAAATCTGCGGAAGAACCTGACAGTAAAGGGCAATCTTGCGAGCTTCCGTCATCAACAGCCAAACGAGGAAAAAGAAGCAATGAGTTAACTGATGCAAAAGAAGCTACTCATGTACCCAGCATCGCCGCCATGTGGCATGAAGTGGCAATCCCGTTTGGTCCCGCTTGTTGGGGACCACAATGTCCTCATGGAAATGTTACGATCGATGGTCTATGGCAGTGTACCATGCCTACATACATGGATATTGCGCACTGGCTCGGAGCCCCCCGATGTCAGAGTACTACATGTATATAGTACATACATGGTTATTGCGCACGCCCAAAGTGCATTCCCATTTCGCTGAACGATCACACAAATTAAAACTGCAGGACACGTCCAGCACGGTATAGCTGTTGCACGACGCCTGCAGGCCTGCTGCATTTTGGTTCTGCTTCCGCGCTCTTCCGCCCCTGTTCGCAGGGGTGCTGTGGCCGATGGCCGTTTGGATTTGGCGTGATGCCCAATTGCCTTTTCTTTTTTCTTTTTTTGGTGCCAGACAGCCAGCCGGGAAATGTTGGGAATGTTGTAATCTACACCCTAGCTAAGCCTGGGCAGCTACGCGACATGTGGACCATGGCAGAGCAACCTGCAGCTGCAGAGCACCTGAGGGCAAGGGGTAAGGGGCATGCCACATGAAGCCCATGTTTTTCCTCATGTCCCCAAAAATGCAAGGAATGTCTCCAAAAATGCGAGTGATGTCCCCCAGAAAGGACATCATGTGCCATGCCCCTAAGCTTAGTAGTTTAGTCATTTTTCGGTTGCCTTTGTAGCTGACTTGTTTACCACAAACTCTGATGAGTTCGTCGGTTTTCACAAAAAGCACATCATGATCCCGGCATTAATGCCATGTGGTGTGAAGTGGCTATGGCTATTGCGCATTCAGGCACTTCGGGCAAGTCCGATCCTGCTGGACGATCAACCAAGCTCGAATTGCAGGACTGGCTGCAGTTCTGCATCAAGACGCGGCGTCACTGTTGCAACATGCATGCTGCCTGCAGAGCTGCTGCATGCTGGTTCCTGGAGTCGGGCTTGCCACACACGGTCCCGATTCTGCCCGTGCGATTTCGCCTGCTCGATTTCGCCCGCTCGCCCGCTCAGTCCTCTTAACCGACTGCGCACATGTGCATCATGGACCAGAGCAACTCAAGGTGCACAGGAGGCCGTGATCTAGAGAATCGTCACTGAGGCAGCCGTGATCTAGAGAATCGTCACTGAGGCACGCAGAACACATCGTGGCTCCGCATCAAATCACAAACAGGCACATGCCATCGACCTTGTGGCAATGATGGCCGAGCACTAGCAACCCGAGGTGCGGTGGCCACACCATCGGTGCCTGGACTGACCCTGCATGTCCCGTGCTGTGCAAGTACGGGGCACAGGTGCAGGCCTGGCGAGATGAAGTTTTGCAAGCTGCAAGCGTCATTGTGTGTAACACATGTGCAGTAGTCTACAGCATAATGGCGTCATGTTCTCATGCATATGGCTTTTGTGGATGTGCTAAACAAAAAAAGGGGGGGAAAATCGACATCACGCCACCGGCCACAGCGCCCTGCTACTATGCTGTCTTCTGGGCTATTGATATTTTCGCGTTGCGGTGCCACACCCATTCTCTGTTACCTGACTTCGTCAATCAGCCCCTGCTCTTCATCTCTAGAATCTATTCTGTAAGCTGTGCTCCCGCACCGCAGCCTTGTAGGTATAACAGAATGTGTCAAATCACAGTTATGCGCTGGGGGGGGAGGGGGGGGGGGGGGGGGCTGAGGCCCCGTCTCCTGCCCCGGGGGGCTGAGGCCCCGTCTCCTGCCCCCGGGGGCTGAGGCCCCGTCTCCTGCCCCGGGGGGCTGAGCCCCCGTCTCCTGCTCCGGGGGGCTGAGGCCCCGTCTCCTGCCCCGGGGGGCTGAGGCCCCGTCTCCTGCCCCGGGGGGCTGAGGCCCCGTCTCCTGCCCCGGGGGGCTGAGGCCCCGTCTCCTGCCCCGGGGGGCTGAGGCCCCGTCTCCTGCCCCGGGGGGCTGAGGCCCCGTCTCCTGCCCCGGGGGGCTGAGGCCCCGTCTCCTGCCCCCGGGGGGCTGAGGCCCCGTCTCCTGCCCGGGGGGCTGAGGCCCCGTCTCCTGCCCCGGGGGGCTGAGGCCCCGTCTCCTGCCCCGGGGGGCTGAGGCCCCGTCTCCTGCCCCGGGGGGCTGAGGCCCCGTCTCCTGCCCCGGGGGGCTGAGGCCCCGTCTCCTGCCCCGGGGGGCTGAGGCCCCGTCTCCTGCCCCGGGGGGCTGAGGCCCCGTCTCCTGCCCCGGGGGGCTGAGGCCCCGTCTCCTGCCCCGGGGGGCTGAGGCCCCGTCTCCTGCCCCGGGGGGCTGAGGCCCCGTCTCCTGCCCCGGGGGGCTGAGCCCCCGTCTCCTGCCCCGGGGGGCTGAGGCCCCGTCTCCTGCCCCGGGGGGCTGAGGCCCCGTCTCCTGCCCCGGGGGGCTGAGGCCCTGTCTCCTGCCCCAGTTGTGAAGCTCGAGAGGGATCCCTGCAGTTGACAACCAAAGGTAACAATTTTCCAGTACTTCCTGTGACAATTTGCGCAGCACTGCAGCTATGTAAATTACACTTAGCCATGCATTGCCATGTGTCGTGATGTACATACGGTTTGTCTCGCTGGGAGCCGTATACGGCCGTATCACCCTCGCAAGTGCACATGCATGTCTGATCACGTGAAGTCAAGCATGCACGCGTCAACGTCAGGGCTCTAAAGCCCGCCGGGATACCGGTTATTTTTGGACATTTGGGAAAATTCAGCATGCACGAGAAACAGTCGCGGATCTATGGAAACTTGATTCCCGCTTTCTCGCTCGAAACCGCCCGGAGCTGTCCTGGCACGCTCCGGGCGCCAGGCCGGGATTTCCGGTTGTGGAAAAGGTGCCTGTAGAGCCCTGCACCTGGTCGATGTCGCTTCCCACGTCGCATTCCACGATGCAAGCGGCTTGCCGCCTGAGCTGAGGAGGAGGGGTGTGATGCCGGCCATAGCGAATTTACAGTGTGCATGAGGATTCCGAGAATCTAGCCGCCGGTGTGGCCCCGCTGGCGGCGAAGCTGCTGCCTACTCTCGTAGAGCGTGCCGGCATACCCTCGTAGAGGCACGCACTGGCCTACCAGCCTTGCGCTAGCGTGAAAGCGTATATACACAATTCATCTGGCAATCGCGCTCATCATACTTTTATTTTGTACCGGGTCTTGTTTATCATGATCGTTAGGAACAGGTGGGCACAATAATTGCCACTGATATATCAGCGTGACCGGTCGGAATATTATGGCGCGAGGCATCGTTGGCTTTGCCGTTGCCGCGACATTTGTAGTGAGAGCGGCAGCCATTTCGTACGACTTTGGCAGCACTAACGCTCACAACAACGCAGGCGGATTCAGAGGGCTTACGTACCCTCCACTGCCTTATGCACCTCTCTCCCGCATTGCTACGGTGTCCTGCATCGGCCAGAACGATGCACAGCCAGGTAAGCCATCAACGACGTTGCAAATGTGGCTTGTGTCTGTATTTAGCTTATACAGAGGCTTTCAAAGGCCTGGATAGCCCAGGCTTTCAAAGGCCTTGACTGCAATAGTGAGAATATTCTGTTGACCAGCATATTCTGTTGGCAGGGATGCACATGTCTGTGGGTGTTATGCATGGCGTGACGGAGCCTCCACGCGGGCTGGCCATCATCGCTGGGCTGACGGCGTTGACCGCGCTGCGTGAGCTGCGGCTTCCCTGGTGCGCTGTGACGGCCAGCACGGCTCTTGTGCCGGACAGTTGTGCGGCGCTGCTCCGCGTGCTGTGCATGCCGCAGCTCACAACCCTACGCATCTGCACGAACTGCCTGCGGGCAGTGACAAGCATCCCTGCCAAGGACAGATCGCTGACTCTGGTGCGCTCCTCTGGTTGCCTAGTTAGGCCTAACTCTCATGCACATGCTGCGCTTCTGTACACTGCATTTGAGAATGCCTTTAACCAGTCTGATGCTCTCAGCTCTGCTGTGAGATATTGGGTCGCCAGTGCTTCTTGTTGTGGGGTCGGAATATCGATTTTCGTTTTTTCATCGCAAGTATTCTCACAGGTGAATTCGTTGGCCATGAAGGCATTCGCAAGTGAAGTCTCTGCCACACCACTCGTCGAGGCTCTCTCATCAGCACATTCCACACACAGACGCATACTCTGAAAGTGTCCGTTTGCATGCAGCTGGGTGACGAGCAGTGGGAGTGGCTAGAGGAGCAACTGAAGGAGCAGGCCGACGTCCGCATCGTCGTGTCTTCCATTCAAGTGCGAATCTGACCTGTACGCTCACCATTGCTGCTAGCTTCAGCTGACCAGGATACGATCAACGTGCTCCAATGCCACACGTGGCCAAAACCGCATGCATGGCCATGAGGTACTCTGGATGTGCGATCTTTGTAGCATACATACCCATGGTGCAGTGCAAAATTTGCGAAGCTGTGGGATCCCGCGCCTAGGCACCGTTTGCGCATGGCATGTGCATGAGCAGGTGTTGTTGACCAGGCTGCGAAGGCTGTAGATGCCATTTTCTTCCACATGTGGGTGTACAGCGTGGTCATTTTGTCATCGACAGCGTTCATTTTTTGCGCTGTTTCCAGTGACTGGCGGACATGTGACCAACCAGTGACTGGCGGACATGCATCTGCAGGTCATCCCTACAGCCCACGGCTGGAAAAAGTGCGCCCCTGCCGCCACAGGCTGCAATCCCGCATACACAACCTGCTGTGCACCTCTGGAGGTGCCTCGAGCCACCGGAGATGTTGGTGCCCTCTCATGTCGGCTCCATGGACCAGCCTCTGCTGGCGTGCAGGTGGGGGAACTTGCCACACGAGCAAAAGAAGCTTTTTGACCTCATCCGTGAGACAAAAGCCGGCGGTGTCGTGTTTGTGTCTGGTGACCGCCATTCCGGCATGCTGTACGAACTCTCCAAGGAGGATGTAAAGAAGGATGGCATTGATCTGCCTTATCCCATGTACGAGCTCACGGGATCGGGGCTCTCCAAGTACTATGCTGGTGCGACGCTGCAGTGCATGAATGTTCATGAATGTTTTATCTCTGTCCCAAGAGTCCTGGTAGTGGGAGTATTGGCAAGAATGATTTTCGAATGGACTACACAAGCACATGCTGCCTCTGTCACACACTCCAGTGTTGCAATCAGAGCTGAAGTGGAGCATTGTTGGCCTGCTGCAACACATTTTTGTGGGCTCTGGGCGGTGGACACGGTGCAAAAATCGTACCGTGCCTGTGCACGAAGGATCCAGCACCCTCATTCCTCTGTGCCTACTAGGCAGAATCCCTCGTCGACGTTGCGTGACACATCCATACAGGAAACATGGAGCCTGGCCCCCTACGTCTCGGAGCACCGGTTGGTGTGCCGAACTGGGGAAGCATTGACATTGATTGGCTTGGAAGGAAACTCAAGCTGTGCGTGCGGGACATCCCGGGCCGATGCGTTCGAGAAGCTGATGTCCACATGCACCGCATCCTCGCTGGCGGCCCTGTGGTCTCTGAAGCGTAGATTCAAGGCCCCATGTCAGTACTTGGGCTGGTCTGATGCTCAGGTGGTGCTGATGGTGGCAATCAACAGGTGTAGCAAGTGGCAGACTTGTGAGTGGTCTTTGGCCTAGGCCTGTGTGGCATTTGGTGGAACTTTTTGTTTTTTTTAGCTGGATCGATTGAGCTCTGCATTCTTCCGACGCCAGCATGCTAAACCTTATCGCAGTGCAACTTGGACGGGTGCCATGGTGTGTGAGAGGATTGTCTGAGTCGGCCTGGACGTAATGCGTATGTAATGTAGCTACACGTGGCGCTGTCTGTGACGATGTGTTCTGTGTCACTCAAGCACTTCCTGTCCTACAAAAGTCATCGTCTGCAAGTTGTCTACAAATAGTTGTCTACAAATACCTTTCAAGTCGTATGCCGCTTCCCAAAACACATCCTTGGTATCGATGTTGTACGTACCGATCTCTTTTACCAGGTGAATCCGCAGAAACACCCCACAACGATCGGTTGGCTGGCACCCGTTGGTTAACTAATTCATTCTCCTCCACGAACAACAAGGCAATGAGCCTATGAAACTGTTCAACCCTAGGCTGAGTAAGCCGCGCGGATGCCCGGCTGATGCATGCCAGTGGCACCCTCCATTATGAATGCAGCCTGCACACTTTTGAGCAAGCCCCCCAACATTCACGGGGACATCCATCCCAAGTTCTGCCGGGCAACCCCCCATGCATGGCTGACGATCTCTCCCATGGCCCGGGCCGGCCTCAACAGAGCTCTGCAGAGCCTCTGTGACAATTTACAGCGAGCTCCATGGTACGATGGCATTGCTTTGCACGCCTCAACACTGCCGACAATACTTGCCAATTCAACAGGCCTTGTTTTGGAAGCAGGGCGGCCCTGTCACCGTCGAAACAGTCTAGTTGGTGCCCCGCAGCTCTGTGACTTGCGCCAGCGCGCGAGGGCTGCCTGCTCTCCGTGCTTCTGCATTCAGCATGCTGATTCAAGCCGCACGATCTTCTTGCGTGCTAAGCCCTTGTCGAGCCAGGCCCAGACGGGTGTTGATCGCGTATGCTGGCCAGCCAGCCAACGGTGTTGCGTCCGTGAAGCAGGGACGGGTGTGCAACCCCCATGTAGCATTATGGGAGCAGTCAAGCTTTTAAATGATACTCACGTAAGTACATAACGGCTGTGTAGGATCGCCAGAACTCCCAGCTTCCCAGGTTCTTTGTCAGTGTGCCTTTGCAAAACCATGGCACTTACAACCTCGACCAGGAAGACAGTAAACATCTCATGAAAGTGCTTCGGCTCAGCATTGGTGACTCAGTCGAGCTCGTTGATGGGACAGGCAAGCTGCAACGAGCCCAGGTTGCAACCGTGACAAAGTCAAGTGCAGCGGTACGGCTCGACACGGCACAACCTTTTACATTTGCCCCACCACCCTGCTGCTGTCGTTCCGCGCATCCCCTTTTCACACAGGCAACCTGCAGTGCTGGTGCAGGTCTCGAGCAGTGAACCAGTCCGCCAGGTCCCATGGTCAGGACCAAAACTGGAGCTGGTCGCTGCATGTGGCAGCCTCAAGGGTGGTCGCTCAGACTGGCTCATCGAGAAGGCAACCGAGCTCGGTGCTTTCTCAGTCATTCCTCTTCTCACAGCCAACTCTGCGCAGCTTGGCAGCGCCTCAGCAGTTCAGAAGTGCAAGTCGCGGTCAAAAGGGGACGGGCCGCAGTCGGGGCGCCTTGCCAGGTGGCAGCGCGTTGCCACAGCGGGCATGAAGCAAAGCCTGCGCGTCCACGAGCTCCACATAGCCGAGCCTTGGGGGACTGATGACCTCATCAGCTGCATCGAGGGTGGAGCACAGGCTCTCATTGGCGCTGAGGGCGGCAGCGACATCTTCACAGCCCTGCATCAAATCCTGCCCACGCACGATGTACGCTGCTCCGGCAGTACATATCCTGTCTATTCAAACTGATTGACCGCCTCGCACACTCATTGCTCATAGAGATGTTTAGCAAAGCTGGGCATTCGGGAACTGTCGGCCGTAACACTGACATGGAGGGGTTTAGAGCGTAGTTGGGATACGGTGCGTACACAGGCGCATGCACCATCGCTGATGCCATCAACGCGTTGCAACGCCACACCTGCTTGACCCCTTGCTCCATCACCGAACCAGTGTCAACGGTGCGTGCTCGCGCCTGTTCATGTCAACTTGTACTGTCGTTTTGCTATGCCACCCTCTGGAGCCTGACACTGAAACGATTGCTGACACAAAGCATGTCACAGCATGTCACGGCATGTCACAGCACGCAGTGGTTGTGTGCAGCAGCCAGGCCCGGGTGGCGTGGTGGAGGAGCAAGGACAACAGCGCCGCACGCTACTGGTGGTCGGCCCAGAAGGGGACTTCACCACAGCTGAGCAGCAGGCGCTGATTGCCGCTGGTGGCCACCTCGTCAGCCTCGGCCCGCTGCGGCTGCGCTGCGAGACCGCTGCCGTCGCGCTGCTGTCTGCTGCCATGCTGCATGCCAGCCGCATGCCCGCCGAGCAAGGCGAGCGTGCCCGGTGACTCCAGAGTGGCTACATGTGTGTGCCTGTGGCTACATAGGCCAAATGGCTAGCGTGGCCGGTGGCTCCAGAGTGGCTACATATGCCACCAGCAACCGACATGCCTGAGCTGACACTGGTTGTACACCAACAACACATTGATTTGGAATTGCAGTATATCCATCCACCATGTGCAGCTAGGGGTTGTTACGTGGCGTACGGTGTGTGATGTTCCCAGATGCTGGACACCTGCCCACTTCACCCAGCTGTGTTTGCTGGGTCTGCCTTTTTTTTCCAATTGTTGATGGTCTAGGTGACGACGCGCGTCCAGGGCACCGCTGATGCCATGCAATTGTGCCACGGCCCGAGGTCTAAGGCGTGGCGTGAGAAACAGCTGATGACAAGGACTTCTCGTGGCAAGCACTCCACAGGTGCCCATGCAGCCGGGCACTCTGCCACCTGCTCCAAGCAGAAGCTGCCAATGGGGCCGCTGAAGCGCTGACGGTGAAGCCATGCCCTTCTGCTGATGGCGTTGCCGTGTCAGCTCGACCTGGTTTGAGATCATAGACGGGCATCGTTGACCTGATCCGCTTTTGCAGTGCTGCGAGGCTTTGGTCGTGCTACTTTCGGTCGTGTTGCGTACTGCGACCGCTGCCTTTTAGTGGCTGCAAGTGCGGCTGCCACAGCTGGCCAGGCCTACTATTCTGAACATCGGTATCGGTGCGAATGCAGAATAGTGCTCATCAGTGCAGAGGTGCTCCCAGTGCTCAACCTTCCGTCACTGGTGGCCGTGAATTATGTGGAGTGTGTGACTGGCACACTGGCTTGACCGAGATTTGATGCTGAAGCTGCGAAGGCACAGGCGGAGGTCCGCACCGCTCATTAGTGCAACGCTGTGAGTTTTGCTTGGGTTGTCTACAGGGACTTGGACGGATAGCGGAACATGGCTCGTGTTTGATCCTTTCTGTAGCTGTTGGGACTCGTAGGCTGGCCCAGTGGCCAGCCTTGTCGAAGTGCAATCGTTCAGTGATGACCACTGGTGCCAGACCGACCATTCTGAGCATTGGGTACATGCGGCGCAGCTGTAGGTTCGTATTGAGTTGATGCTGGCTGTGCCTCGGTGTCAGCCAGTTGGTCCGAAGCACCTGACTCCTCACGCGGTGCAGGTACCGGAAAACTTCCCTAAATACTTAAGAGGGCAGCAAGGCAGACATGCATTGTGAGACTGTGTGACGGGAGCTTGGTCTTCTACCCTCACAGATCCGCTCCTTTCAGTCGTGCAGGAAACTGCATAAGCATGACGTGCTCTTCAACACGATGCAAGGGTCCAAGGCGCTGGACATGCGTTTTGGCGTGTTCCTGTGCAGTGGAATGGAGGTCTGTTTCTGAGTGCACAAATTTTGCATGCGCAAGGTCTGCGATGGCGCATATCTTGCACATCCTGTTTTCTGGAGGACAGTCTTCGAGTGCCAGTTTGCAGCTATCTTAGATGCCCTTTGGGACTGTGTTTGCGTTCTAGGCACATCCTCTTTCGATAGCAGTGGAGTTAATGTGATTTAAATGTGTTTGCGCAACATCAGGAGAGCATTTGGGATGGCAATATGTCACTGACTGAAGGCAGCCTATGGTTGGCGAGCAGTCGTTATCACTGAAGCCGACAGAGTAACAACGGTTCTGAAAATTGTCGCATCCTAGACTGCATCGAGCTGCAGGGTCGTCTAAAGAATCACACTCTGGGACAAAGATACGTACACATCAGATGGTACCCTTGTCCTTCAGCGTGACAAACCATCAAAATTCAATCCGTTGACCGTGCAACGCATCTCGCAGGTCACATTTAATCATTACTGCATTCCCCCAAAGCCATCTTCGAAGACCATGTCATCATCCTGGTTGATCGGTGCACCATACTCATCTTGTGGTGCATAGAGGTCGGGCTGCACAAACTTGCTGGCTGGATCGAAGTCAAGCGATGGATCTGCTGAGCAATGGTCTTGCACAAGTTGCTTAAAGTTCTCCTTGATCGCTTCCAACTGATCGCTGAGCCGGCTGACCGCTTCATTGTACGCTGTCACTGGCGTGTATGAAGCATGGTGAGTCTTGACCTTGATGAGAAGTCGATGCTCCAGAGGGTGTGGCACCTTGCAAGCTGCAAAATGGACTTTCTCGTTGTCATGGAGCTTTGTCACAAGCGGTTCGCCCACTGTGTGGTCTTCCCGCTGCAGCTCAAATGTGCCTGAAGCTTCTGTCTTGGTATCACGTTCGTAGCTCACCCTGTATGACACGCGGACACGTAAATGTTGTTCCAGCTTATAAAAGGGTGGTGCACCTGAATGTGTATTGCAGCAGATGATCACATCTGCTTCAGAGTTGTCATGAAGTACTCGTTAATGACAGTGTGACATGACGCTGCATCTGAAAGCCTCCCACCGATATAGAATACATGGCATTGCTGGGCAGTTTCTCTTCGGTTTAGTGTTGCATCAGTCGAATACGTTGGACGTGTGTCTAGGAGGAACGCACTTAGCAAGGTGCGCCGGCACGACGAACTTGTCAAAGGTCTCTGGATGATTCATTCTACTTAAATGTGTTAGACATCAGGTCATGGATAGCTCCTCTCAAGCATACGTGCTTGTCTTGCAAGCACGATCATGCTTCGAGAGCTTGTACCTCGCAAAGGTACGATTATTAGTTCAGCTTGACACTTTGACGGATACGTCCTGAGCTCCAAAACTGTCTGTACACCCAGCTGAAGTCACATCATTGGTTTGACATGGTCTCCAAATGGAACCTGGCGCGCCATGGCGGGCCTGCACCACAGTACGACATATCGAGGGTTCTTCTTCTTGGAGGCAATCCCGACCAAGTCCTGAGTAGAGTCCTGAGTAGATGTGCAACGCCGTTTACAGAGGCAGAATTACACACAAATGGACACACAAACAAGGCATGTATGACTTTGTGGTAATGCTCGTCACGTCAGGAGCACGGTCATGGGGGGGGCATGTGGGCATAATGCGTCCTACAAGTGCAGTGCCAGGACACAGTATGGCTGTGTTCCGACCGGTTGATGACCAATGCAGCGCTCACATGTGTGTTTCCAATCATCACAAACCGCTCTGGGCAGGTGTGGCCCAACCTGTGGGCCTAGTTTTAGTTTCACGAGCACAAGCCAAGCTCAGACACGTGCTGATGGGCAATTGCAACTCCTCAATATAACGAAATGCTTGTGCACGGGTACGGGCACGGCGCTGTGCACTGCGCAGCTGCGCGCTGGAGTGTGTTCGATCGCGACGACGGGAAGGCCGCATGGATGGCCAACATGCGTTCCTCGACATTTTGATGTTTCACGCACCGTCAACAACATGGCCACTGATGGCATGGAGAGACGAACGTGAATGCAGTGTCTCCGCTGTTCGTTCTGTGCAACCAGAGGTCAAGACTGGAAGCTGCGATCGCATGCGAGGGCGCGCGCGCTTCAGAGTGTGGCCACGCGTGCGACTGCCCTTGCAGTGCTTTGGAAAATAGTGCAAATCGACAAACGGGAGCTTTGATTGAGGCAGCGACTACAAGGCTCATATGACAGCGCCAAATAACGCTCTTTGGGCTGAAATTCTGCGAATGTTGCCGGTTTTTGTCATTGAACCAACGGTCGTTTTCTGCTGCATCTGTCTAGATACCTGTCCATCCAGCATGGGCTCAATGCTGTGAAGGCCCGCAGGCGGCCAGATCAAGCGAGGATCTGCACTCAGTAGCACTCGACGCATTAATACAAGCAACAGGGAAGATCAGTGAAAACACCGCCAACGATGCCGTGCCACAGTCGCTGCCTGCAACCGCCATCGGGATCGCTCGGCGCCCGACGCCGTCAGGTGCGTGCCTCCGGCTATGCTTGTTGCAAACAACATGCTGTTCAATATCCTGGATATCTGCATGTGCTGCAAGCACGCTGATGCTGACAAGCAATGCACCTGGTTTTCAAAACGTGCAAACGCAGTGCTCGGCCGTTCATCTGCAGCGCCCGCCCCGTAATGACCAGGAACAAATCGCCCAGTCATCTCGATCGTCGTGATTAGCGGAAGTCAATATGCGCTAGTGGCTTAATGCTCACGAGCGAATAGCTTGTGCAGCGCTATTACGGACCGGTAACATGCTCGGCGCAGTACATGTTGACCAGCGCACGTTTCAAGCACAGCATGAACTAGTGACACTTCAATGTACCAAGTACTGACGCTGTAGGACTGTAGTCCGTGCTGCATGCTTCGCGCCTTCTCGCTCTGCGCGATGAATTGCCGACTTGCGGACTTGCGGCCACGCGACGCCGCTTTTTTTCCCACAGGAGCCCGGTGCCATTTCTTCAGTGGACCATGCGTAAACTTCTTTTAACAGAGACGAATTCGGCAATTTGCCGTAGTGTGCTGTCCAATGCAATAGGGTCGCTTGGCTGGGCTGTGAACAGTGAATCGCTCAAGACAGAGGCACTTTGGTCGAACCACGTCCACATGCCCTCTAACACACGCAACTACGTCTTTGATCATACAGCACTAATCGAGGCGTCGTTTGTGTCCCTGGCGCCAACTCTGTCCGCATGTCAACTGGTATGTACTGGTGCGGCCCGTGAGCACCGGGTTACCGCACTCAACCGCACCTGATGCATGGTCATGGTCAAAGCATACCCGCAGGTCCGCGCCGGCAGGGCCCTGCAGGGCTACACACTCCCACCCGCCACCTGCCGGCGCTGCCCTGTCACACCACAGCCGCATCCTTTGACCCACTTGTTGCCTGTAACACAGGCTGAAATCGGCCTCGGAACTCGATTTGTGAGACGTCTGGGCACACAAAGTGGTCAGCCCGTGTGCACATAACCAACGTCTGCGCTCAGGCTGCACCGTGCATTCGCACTTCACATGCCGGACACGATCTGCTCCGCCTGAATCAGCACATGACCAGCATACAGGAACTGCGGAGGAGTGCGCAGTGTCATCCTGAGTCCCCCACTCCCTCTGCACTGAACATCCAGACGAGAAACGCGACATGACTGCGCTGCGTGAGGGAATAGAGCAGGCAGGCAAGCATGCGCATGGCACCGCATCAGCACATGGTGAGATACGCTACAGGGGTATGCTCCACAAGGTGGTAGAACACACGGGGATGAAGCCATGGTAATGCACATGGCAACGCATCAACACATAAATGATGGCCAAAGCCGCATACGAGCTGAAACAATGAAATATCCAGCTCCCTACATCCAGGGCCTCGAAGCATTTCACAATCCTGGTCGATGATCATCACGTGCCCCCCACCCTGCAGGGTCCCCAACCGGCCCTGCCACCCCCCTTCCGGCGCCCCCGCGCCGGCCCCCCAGATGCGCCGACACGCCCCCACGCCACCGCGTCCGACCCGATGTTCGGCCACATCGCCGGCCGCATGGCCACCGTCACGGAGCACTTCCCAGCCGCGATGTCCGCGGGGGACTTCCTGAGCCGCGTGGAGGTCGCGCTCGGCCAGCGCGGCCTCCGCGGCGACAACTCCATAGCGGTGACAAACCTCTGCCGCGACGAGGCCACCGCGTTACTCAAAGACAAGATCGACGCCGTCTTTGGCGCAACCTTCAACATCAACGGCTTAGGCGCCGGTCTCAGCTGCGGCTGCCTCGGTACGCCTGCCCCTCCAATCTTCATGCCACATCCCTGTTAAACTTTTCACCTGCATGTTTGACACACGGCTGCGCGCGACGCAATCACCGCTAAGCCCCCTAACTCTGACTTGATCGTGGACAGTTCCACAGCTGCCGTGGAAGCTGAGGGTGGGGGTACCGGGGTGCAGGCCTGCGGGCGGGCTTTTCGCACTCGCCGGTCGTGGCTGGCCGCGAGCGGTACATCTTCTTCAGCATGCCCCACATCGCCATCGACTCTGCCGGCCGAGTCGGCTCCCTACACCGCCCTGGCCAGCACGGCGGCCCCTCCACAGCGTGCGGCGCGCTGTTCGCGCTCCTCTCAGAGTTCAAGGGCGACCCCCGCGCACTGCCCCGCTACGCCGCCGAAGCCCCCTCCAGCCACGCCGCCGCCGACCCCGAGATCTCCATGCTCCGCAACCGCCTCGCGCGCTTCCTCGTCCGGACCGGCGCCGACGTGGCGGGTATGTACCTCTCGGAATTCACGCAGATCGCAGAGCGCGCGATCACCACGGACCTTGAGGACCTGATCCAAGCGACCGTCGACATCAGCACGGCGGACTACGCGGTGGTGACTGGGGTGCAGATCCACAGCTGGCCGATGCCCGGCTCCGGCGCGCCGCTGCTTGAGTTTGTGGCGCCGAGGGTTGCGTATGCGGTGTGCAACGGCGCCCGGACAAACCTAAACCTACAGGTGCGCTGTGCCCGCTGCGCGTGCTGGCTGTGTGATGCGCGGTATGCTGGCAGCCACCATGCCCATTATCGTGCTTCCCTCCCCCATATCCCTCATGCTCACGCCCGTGTGCAACGAATGGCGGTGCTAGCTTCACGTGTGCGGTGGAGTGCCGAGTGCCGATCGCGCACAGCACGAAACGGCTGCTGCGGTGCAGAACATTCCGGCACTGACGCCGCGGCAGCTGGCGGTGCTGCGGCGGCCGCCGGGAGAGCAGCTGCTCGCAGCGTCTGCAGGCAGCACCGTGGTCGTAGAGTCTAAGATCCGCGACCGCTAGCACCCTGCGGCCCCCTTGCAAGCCCCCTTGCAAGCCCCCTTGCAAGCCCCCTTGCAAGCCCCCTTGCAAGCCCCCTTGCAAGCCCCCTTGCAAGCCCCCTTGCAAGCCCCTCATGCGTCTCTTCAAGCAGGCACTGGTCGGGGGCGGGCGCTGTCACAGGGGGTGTGATGAGATGGTCATGCCGGAGCTCTGACGCTGTTAGTCGAGCGAGGTTTGTGGTTTGCAGCTGTATGAACTGGGGTGGCCACTGCCGTAGCAAGGAAACGAGGACTCGGTCGACCGAGGTCGGTGACCCGGAGCCCCCCCCCCCCCCTTCCGGAGGCAACCCGGGCATTCTGCTGCACCTGACGCCGCATTGTGCGACTGTATGTGTCCCGCTTGTGGTCGGCGCGAGTGTTGGTGTGTGCGAGCGCCCAGCGCCCGGGCTGGCCCAAAGACAGCATCAGACGGCTGATGGTGTGGTGCAGGTGGTGCTTTGGGTGTGTGGCCAGAGGTGGCGCTGCGGATGTAAAGCCACCGTTGGTGCTGTGGATGTGTGGCAACAGTCGGTGAATGAAAGCGTGGGATTTGCCGCAATGCGTGAGCCTGGACGGTGGCTGCGTTGCTGTGCATGTGGCTAGGGCGTGCTGTGCTGCATGCTGTGGTCATGACGGACACTGCTTGATCAGGGGGCCGGAGATCCTGGCCTCATCAGTAGCATATTGGATTGTTGACTGGCGGTGCCGCCACAGCCTCTGGGCTACAATGAGAGCGCTTTCTGAGAGTGGTGCAGCGTTTAGATATGACACAACGATGCACGTTCACTGTGCCTGTTTCTTTCCGGTGTGGACCCATACGCTGACGCCAGCACGCTTTCCGGCCAGGTCTGCGCATGTCTGTACAAGAAGCAACCGTTGGGCACTGTCCCCCAAAAAGTAAACGAGGCCTGCTTTTGAACAGGTAACTGGATCACATTTCCGAACAGGCTCGGCACAGGTAAACTGCAGGCTCTTCCACACACGTCATCAATTCCATATTGACCACACCATCCTACACATCTCGACGACCTTGCGTGGCAACATCGTACTCCTATTCATACCTACAGTATCACAGTGATACTATTCCCTGCAGTCCCCACAGGTGCAAGCTGCACCCATGGCAGCCTCCTGTGCCTCCACAAGATGAACGCACGGTGCTGCTGCCAGACTACTACATAATTTGTGCAATACATTGCACAGAAGCCACAGAAGCAGGATGCCACAGAAGCAGGATGCCACAGAAGCGGTGCAGGCCACACGCCTGGGCCCCTCGCGTTCTCCTCGATTTTTTATCGCCCTTGAGTTTTGCAGTTGCACACTGCAAGCCCACAGGCAGCGGCACATCGTGGGTGTGGCGCCTGGAAGCAGCTCCCAGATCTGAATTCGCCAGCTGGCGCTGGTGAAGAGTGAGGAGAGCCACACATGGCAGCCGGCCCGGTGTCGGCCCTCACCTATGCTGCAAGGCGTTCTGTCTACAAAACCCCACCAGCCCAGCCCGGCCCCACCGCTGCCTGGCCGCGCACACTGCAAGCAGCCGCCTCTCCCTGTGCAGCCTTTGAGGGGCTGCCGCCTGCCCAATATCGCTTGGTCACCGCTAGCTTGTCACGATGCCAGCGTGCTCAGCGTGGCGGGTTGTCACCGCGATGTCGCACCGACGTCGTCCCTGCCGGCGCCACCCCCCACTGCGGTTGGGTCTATGAACTGGCTCCCCCCTCCAGACGGGGGCGTGTCCGCATCTGCGCCGTCTTGCGCATCTGGATCACCACCCGCCGCATCGTCATCGATGCCACCGCCGCCGTCCCCGCTGTCGTCCGGCGCCGGAAGCGGCGCAAACAGCGGATCGATCGGCTGGAAGCTTCCCGGCGTCGGCTCCGCAGCACCAGCGCCGCTCCCGCCGCTGCTCGGCGGCGACACGGCGGCCGCGGGCGGCGCGGGCGGCGCGCCAGCGCCGCAGCGCGCGTCGCACTCGGCGTCGACATCCAGCAGCGCGAAATTCCCGTTCACGGCGTCGATCTGAATCTCCTCGCGCGAGGGGCACACGATGACGGCGGAGTTGTCCGGGAAGACGCGGATCTCGCAGAAACCCTGACGGTTTGCGGCGGCAGCACAGCGCCAGCCGAGCAAGGACTGGCAGGTCACCTCGTCGCAGATTCCGCAGTCATAGCCCGTGCGCGGCATGCTGAGCACGCTGGCCAGCACCGACACGGCGGCGGCGACGAGCAGCGCGGTCAGCGTGACCTGCCACGCGATCACCAGCCGCTCCGCGCTGCGGCTGCCTTGCTGCATGCACGCGCGGCACGTGAGGTGTTGTGGAGTTCCGGCAGTTGTGCAATCTATTGAAGGGTGGTCGACATCGGCACGCAGCGGACACAGCAGGAACAGCGCGGGAAGCGTTGATGGATGGTAGAGCACACCTTGGATGCGTATGGCGCCATGAACGCGCCGGCGCACAGGCCCCCCGCCAGGCCCCCCGCGAGCGACGCCCAGGTGTCCACAAACGGCGCCAGGCAGCTCACGAGCATCGTCACGAGCCACAGCGAGGCAAGGAACAGCGGCATGACGTACGTGACGACATGCTGCCGCACGGACAGCACGGCCGCGAGCGCCGCCGACGCTGCCGCCGCCCCGAGGCCGCCCGACGCGGAGTGGATCGTATGCGGCGCCGCGACCGCGCTCGTCATGCTGCCGATGACACCCCCGATGAGAATGCATGAGACGAATTCGCCCGGGGGGAGACCCGCCCGGGAGCACACGGAGGAGGAGGCGCTGATGAGAAACGACACAGCGACGAGGTGAATCACGCCCGCTGGGATCAGCAACGCAGACAGGATGCGCCACCACTCGCCGCGGATTACGCATGCGGAGCAAGCAGCGCCGCCAGCGCGCATGGCATCGCTGCCAATCCCGATCCAAGGGTTTGTCGAAGACCCTTCAAGGTTCCAGTCGTTCTTGGACAAGCTGAACAGGAAACCTGCACCACCGCCATGCATGGCTCGACTTGCGGGGTACTGTGCATGTGCTGCATGCATGACCGCGCTGTGTGCTTGGCTGCGACAGCTGCGTGGGCCTGTCGCAGTGCAGTCGTGTATCACTGTGCTGGGGGGCGATGATGTGGACGTGGGCAGACGCGGGACTCTGGCAGTGGCCGTAGTGGCAACGCCGCACGCCTTGAGCGCTCATGCGTGCCCCCCCCCCCCCCCCCCCCCCGGGGATAGGCAATGCACTTGAATGCGGCGCTTGAGCATGTGTGGTGAGCATGAGTGGGCGACTAATGCCGAGTGCACCCTGTACCCACGCAGCAAGGCGGTCATCATGACACAGACGCGCGCACACAACTGGTCTTGCATGTGCGATGCCCTACATGCACCGGGCCGCAGCTGCATGCAGTGACCCGGGCGCATGCACTCCAACACGCGCAGCATGCGCAGCACGGTTGGCCCTGCCCCGAGTACAGTACGGCGGAGCTCCGCATGCGAGCGGCCAAGGGGGACGACAAAGCCCATGAATCTGGTGTCACCGGTATGGCAGTGACAGCCAACCAACATAGTGTCATTGCCGCTCCAACCCGGCAAAATCATGGGTCGGAGAGGTCGATTTGCCAGCGTTGCGATGGCAGAAACACAAGGGACCGCACCGCCAAGCAGCACGAAGAAGAAGAATGGAGACACGAAGGGGTATGAGCTGGCGCCGCGCGCTCGGGCCCGCTCCAGCCGGTTGGCCATCACCAGCGTGTGCCGTGGCGCCAACGCCACCACGGCCTCGGGGTACGGGTCGCCCGGGGACGCTGACTCATGCGCGATCTTCATCGCGAGTTCGCGGTCGGTTCGCAGCTGCTCTGCGTGACAGCCGCCGCCGTACAGCGGCGTGGCCGCGGAGGGCAGGTCGGGTCTATAGGGGTAGCCTGGGGGTCGGGTTTGGCCGCCGTTGGTGCCGTTGCTTCCGTTGCGGGCCCGCGACGGGGCGGGGTGTGCCGGGGGTGCTGACGGGGCGGAGGACGCCGCCTGGTGGTGAGTGATCGCGGATTCGATGCCGTCGGGGAAGGCAGCGGGGAGAAGCGCGCCGGATTGTGTGTCCTGCATGGCCATGCATGGCTCTGTGGTGGTTAGGTAAGGTGTGTCATGCATGGAGCATCGACAGGGTGCTACTGTCCACTCTCAGCCGGTAGCAGGCGAGTGTGGGTTGCAACCACAGTGCAAGGTTGCATGGTTGCCCAATGTGGATTGATTGGCTATTAGTGTGCTATATTGCGCTGTCTCCGGAATGCATGCTGTGCACTGAATGGCAGCCAGCCGCCGGAGGATGTCCAGCCGTTTGCAAGGGTCCAATAGAGCGAGGTTGCCGTTGCACGGACAGCCCTCCGCAGCGGCGGCAGGCGCATCAGGTGACCCACGCTGCCAACTTATCACATCGATTAGGCGAGGAATTGCCGGAGCGCACACCGCGGGTGGGTGACACATGCATCCGGCGCGGCGGAGCTCTGCTGCATGAGCGGCCAGTGCTTGGCAAGATGGCTGGGCGTGAGAGGCTTACCATCAGGTGGGGAGCATATCGAGCAGCCCAGTTGGTGATGGCCGCCCTGAGCTCGTCATCTGGGGAGAGCGAGGGATCTTCTTCCACTGGCCGTCCTGTGACAGGACAGCGGCCTGGATACACCTGTAGCCACCACTGGATGGCCTCCCGCTCGTACGATATGAGCGTTGCGTTGAGGACGACGGGATCTCGCATGATGATGCCTGTGAGGGGGCACAGGAAGCCTGGGCTGGGGTTGTGCTCCGAGCTCTGTGGCGATGCGCGTGGGGCGTTGCCATTGACAGGGATGACCTCCTGCATACGGTTGAGATATATTTGACTGCGACTTTCGAACCTTGATTTTATTCATATGGACTAAAGGGTTGCTGTGTTTCTGAAACGGCCGCTCATGGCTTGCATGATATCAACAGGCCTGGGCACGGCCAGACCGGTGCCATACGCTGAGCGCAGCTTGGGGCATCCAGCAGCATGTCACACCTGATGCCCAGGAGGATGACTTGAAGAAGCAGTGCTGTCTAGTCGGGGTGCCTGAGCAGGAAGCGGCAAGCCAAGCTCTTGAAAGGCTTGTTGCGCTCTCCGATGATCGCCGTGGTGCTTTCGCAGCACATCTGCGTAGATCTCTGCACCAGATACACGTACGCCATCAAAACGCAAAAGGGGGGTCCGATCGGCGATCTAGCAGCCCAACGATGGCGTGAATCACAGAGCAGCTCTGACATATGCCGATGACACAATGCGTTCAGCTCTGCACACCTTCAGGCGAGTCGCCCATGCCAGTGTGCGGCACCAACACGTTTATGGGGTCATCTATTTATACAATTTACGTGTCGTTCGGCCTGTTCCAACAGGTGCTCCTAGTCGTAGTTACGAACGTCACCGCACAACAAGCCACTTCCGCCGCTGCGCGGATAGGCAACACTGATACTGACAGCTGCTACAACGTATGAGTTTGCTTCAATTATCAATCTGAATGACCCCTTGTTCAGAGAGTAAATAAAAAAGCCGTGTCGGAGCTGGTGCAGTTGGTGCAACGAGCATCTACAAAACGACGTAGCAACAATTCTTATAACACTGGCTAGAACGTCATCGTCTTCCAAATCCTGTTGAGTGCTTCTTGCGCTGCTGATCTGTTACGTGCACTACTGGCATTGACGTACTCCTCCACAACTCCCTATGCATGCGGGCACATTTCCAGTTCAAAGCGCGTGCATGCACGCCCAGCTGGATTGCGCTCGTGCAAAGGAGCGCCACTGCCGCAGCTACTGTGGAAGTGACCAAACGTGTTCCTAAGAAGCACATGCGCGTGCACTGCAGACTTGCGCATCGCATTGCACGCTAGTTCACGAGATTTTCGCTTTCAACGATTAAAATAGTTTTCTGACCGCAGGCACATTGTTCACTTGCCCCATATGTTCACTGCAGCTTGATCAGCGGTAGCATTCACACCTTTACACGACCGTTTGCAATACATGGGGCAGGTGCCACTCGATCTGTCCATTGCATTCAGCTGGGCGTCGCTCACCTTCGCCGATGGCGAACCAAAGATCCCATTAGTGCAGGCCGCAAGCGTTGGTCTAACACAACACGATGTAGAAGGTGTCTGTGCAGCTGTGGATAACGTCTGTGCGCATTTCTGCCTCACCCCACTGGATGTCATCAGCGCTACGTGTCGTCTTGCCCGTGGTTTGTGCTACATCCTCAGAAGTTTTGTGTACTTGATGTGATGTCGGAAACGCAGATCATCAGCCAGCTTGATGAATAGGCAGCTCATACGCAGATCGTGTCCCTCTTGGGGAGCCGGTCGCACGCGACGAACAATTGTTTGTCCGCATGGAGTGCTTGTGATCACATTCTTTCTTTTGCAGTTGATCAGAAGGAAATTGAAACGCTGTACTGGCGGTTTCGTTCTCTAGATCGGGGCCGGAAGGGCTTCGTGACAGAAGATGAATTGCTTGCAATCCCAGGTGTGGTGGACTGATCCCTCATCGACCCGATCACTGAGCATGAACGCAGTGTTCACAGCTGGCCCATTCAGTGGTCTTGGATCTCAGGCTCCTGGCTGGACAGCACCTCAGCTTGAAGTTTCTGGTCTGTGCCTTTTGCTGGCAGCAACATGGGCACTGCACATGAGCCTGCTCAGGTCTGCATGTCCGAGCAGTGGCTGCCATGGCCATGCGATACAGCTGAACACACCGATCTACAAGTAATCTGTGCAGAATGCTTCAGCAGCTTTCAGGTCACCCTATTTGCGCCGTGTTACAGTGTGCTGCACACACACCCACAGTGCCCCTGCATCCACATCAGCCTTCAGCATTCCCAGCCAAGCGTGCTTGAACAGCACCCAGTTTTGTCAGTCTGGCGTCTGCCGATCTCTTCTCCGCCCTTCTCATGTGCACGTCCAGCACTGACAAGTATCACGTGTACAGTCAGATGCCGTCTGACACGGAGCTCGCCCATGCAGAGCTATCCATCAATCCGCTCGCAGCCAGGATCTGCAGGATGCTCGACGGCTGCAACTTCATGAGCTTTGTTAAGTTCCTGGCGGCGTTCAGCTCGCGGGCTTCCGTCGACGCCAAGAAGCGCTTCCTCTTTCAGGTGCGGCCTTCCCCCCCCCCCCCCCCTCACCAATGGCTCAAGAACCTGAGGGCATCACCCACACCTTTCCCCTCCCCCCGTGTGTCATGCAGAACTCAGTACAAGCTCGGGCATGCACCTGTGCCCGAGACTACATATTCAGCACGGCATTCTGTTGTAACGCTCACTTTTCGACACCGTGTTCACATCCATCCTGTTCTCGCCGAACAGCAAATTCCCTCCACTCCTCCATTGCCTCCTGCAGCATCTATGCCCTCCCCGCGCACGGCATAAAAGTCCCATAGTATAGCAAATGCAAGCATACCCACTAAGCTCGAGATAGTGCACCTGTGTCTTGTGCAGCTCTGTCTGATGTACACAAACGCCACCTTGGTCACACTTGCGCAGTGAACACCACACACGCCGATGCCACACGGGCAGCCGTGTGTGTCGACGCATGCCGGCACAGCACACAGCACGAGCCAGAGCCCGGCGGCAGCGGCAGCGGCAGCGGCAGCGGCGTGCAGTGTCGGCAAAGCGGCGGTGGACACAGCACTGCCACCTCCGCCCTCTGCCACACCCCCTGCCAACATCTTTCTGCATCGGGCAGCCCTGACAAGTTGGTGATCGTGCGCTGCCGCTGCGCGGTGATGTGGAGTCACTCATCAACACTGCCAGGAATGGTCAACGATGCAGCAGTTCATGGATGCATCATCGCACAGTATGTCCATAAGGCGGAGTGCCGGGCTGCAGGTGTACGACGTCGACGGCGACGGCCTGCTGAGCTACGACGACCTGCGCAGCATGCTCTCGCACCTTGTCGGCGGCCAGCTGAGCGACGAGCAGGTGCAGCAGTTGCTCGCCCGCGCCGCCTCCGAGGCTGCCTCGCCGGGGGGCATCGACTACGCCACCTTCTGCCGCCACGCTGACGTCGCCACACTGGAGGTCGCCGTGCCCGCCAACATCTGAGTTCCTCCGGCTTGCGGCATCCCCTCACGGCGCACTGCTGCGTCACGGCGGGCTTGACGCGCCGGGGAGATGCCGACGCTCTTTTGTTTTCCCCCGACGGAGGTTTCCGCCACCATCTGAGCCCCCCAATACGTTCCTGCCAGTTTTATTTCTCCGCCAGACACCGCGAAACCTGACACTGCCATCGTCTCCCCGTCAACACCATCGTCGGCGCAGCTCTGAGCGCGTGGAGCGGCGCTTCGCTGAACTGTTGTGCTGCAAGCAGCATTTGCCTGCCAGATGCACGCTGCGTGCCTGCCGGCAACCGTGACCTCAATTGAGGCACATCTCTGCCGAGTCTCGATTATGGCTAGAGGAGGGCCTTGCTGACTGGGGCACCCAGCAGTGTGTGGCAGCACGCAGCACGCTAAGCTTCCCCCGCTCATTTGCTTGCGGTGGAAGCCTCAAGAAAGAATGGAGCCTGAAGCCTCAGCGTAGAGCGCTGAGGTGGAGGGGGTCAGGCGTGGAGTGAGTTCTTGCTGTATGCTGCTGCGGCTGCCATATCGGCGAACAATGTGATGCTTGTGAGTTCAAGATTGCAGTCAATTCGAAATTACGGCAGCAAAACTGCCACACACACGCTCATTATGACTGCCATGAGGTCTGGCACTTCTGGCACTTCATGCAGCATGCCTTGGCTGGCTGCGGAGTGAGGCAGCGGGTTGAGCTGTGAAGGGCTCCGCATGTAATGTGCGCACCGCATCAGAGCGTGCCGCGCCTGCGCATCTGCATGGGCACGTGTGCATGAAGCCACGTTGCAAGCAGCAGCTGCCAAGGGGGGGGGAGGGGGGCGACAAGGAGCCCACACAGAGACGCATGATGCTGTCGCGTGACTGTGAGCAGGCTTGCAAATGCCCAGTGCAGGACATATACCATGCTCTGCAGATTTGCAGTGACCGTGTGTAGCGCTTCTTGCCGATAGACGCCTTTTGGGACGACTGTGCATGATCTGATGATTGTGCTGCAAGGACATGGCAAGGCAGCTATACGACCCACCACCCAGTTCACTGCCTCCCTGTACTGAACTACGTTCTGACTGACTGACTGGCTGCAAATGATCCAGCCGAGCGTATACCACCTTGCTCTCACCAGCGTGTCACAACAGCCACTCAGCAACAGGCGCTGATGCGTGCTGGGGCATGACAGTTTGCCACCCAGCCTCGGACCTCCTCATGCATGTTTTCAATCGCTGTGTAGATCAGCAGTAGGAATGAAATCACTCCTGCACGCACGGGCTTTCCATACAAGTGCACAGAGCTACTGACATCGTGAAGGGTCTCGCGGCCGGAATGGCATCACTGCAAGTGCCTGTCAACATTGCAGCGTGTATGTATGTAGTGCACACAGGCTGTGTTCACGTACGGGGCCCAGGAAACGATTGTAGCTAGAGTGTTATCCCATCTTCCATGCTGTAGTTGTACTCCTTACCTCTACTGGCCTTGTGTCTCTTTCTTCACGTAGCCAGCCAGCCACACACCTCCACTCGCCCACGCTGCAAAGTGCACATGTACGCACTGCCCTTCTGTGAGTCCCACTGGCAGCACTGCAGACGAATGATGGCACCAACTTGTAAGCACAACGTCACACAAGCTTTACTACCTCTTCGCAAAGCTTGTCTCCTGATCAGAAACATGTGACAGCAGCAATCAGCTGCTTGACATTCACCTCGCCAGGCCAGCCTGCAGGCCCCATTATGAAACTCAAAGCATGAGCGTTAGACACAACGGCATGTCGGGTGCACCAGAGCTCACGGTGCATGCATGGGGTTTCCGCTGCAGTCTCCAGCGTGCCAAAGCGACAGTGGCTGACTGCTTATGTATCGTGCACCCGATGAGTATTGTACTCGCAAAGTATTGGACCAACGCAGCTCGGCTCGCCACTCAATCGAACCGGCGGCACAATCCACACATACAGATAGGTCAGGTTGCACCAGGCATTGTTGAATATTATGTGTTGGTTCACCTTTACAAATACACATCGCAGACTTTGCTGCGTGGCGCAGGTTGTAACGAGCCAGTGCAATGCACCTGCTTGTTGCCTGTTTGCACGCCATTGGCACCGCTGGCTAGTAGGGCGTGGATAGAACCTACACCACAGACGGGAAGGTATGCTTATGCAGAAAATTTACATAGTGATGCTAACGGCAGCTTCATGGCCATATTTACTGGCTTGGCGGAAACCCAGCATCAGCTGGACACCGCTGCGTTGGCCGTGTTTGCGTGCACGTTGGCTCAGCCATGCCAGTGGGATGCCAATGTTGAATCCCAACGAGAATGAGCCTCGGTGAAGCGATATTGCTCACTATCGTTTCGGATGGCTGGCGTTGATCAACGCCAATGGCCACCCATCAGGAAGGCTTGGCAGGAGGACCAATCTGTTCTGCTTGTGATTCTAGTGCTGCCAACCTCGCTCGCTGCTTGCTGATTGTCACAATGTTCTCCTGCAGGGCCTCATGCAATCTTATGCCTGACCGTCTGAAGTATGCATGTTCGTGTGCAGTCTGGTCGGAAACATGTTCACCTGTATGGCCTCTTTGTAAACTGGATCTGGGTCTGTCAGCTGAGCCTCCTGCAGTTGCTGCATCGAGAATTCAAGATGCGATATTGAGTTTCTGAGAGTTTTAATGTCGATAGCCACCAGGAGGGCTTGGTCTTGGGTGGTTGGAGCAGTCATGTCCTGTATGTGGTTGACGTCACTGTGCAAGTCAACGCGCATCGAGCTGCGCAAGGTCAGAGCTTTGCAGAAGCAAGCCTGAAATCAGTACGGCGTCGGCAGATCGCGTACACCATTACATCAGCAGCGGGTTCAGAGCCTGGCTCTGTTCGACCGATCGGCAAGCGATCCTGACGTGTCGTTCAAAGTCCCGAGAAAGTGTTGACTGAGAAGTCAGTCATTCGTCTCCCGAGCAATTCGCATATAAGCAGTATCAGCACATACCTGTGCAGATAAGTGATTCTAGTGTCCGACAAATATGATCAGCCCTGGCATGTGTTGAACGGGTATGGCAATGCATGCATCACGTCGTCTGAGCCGAGCATGCCGCTGTGCAAGCGCAGCTGCACAACGGCCTGCCAGCCGCGGGATCCAATGCACGGTGCACCACAGGAGCCATACACAATCGACCGGGATCCAGCCTGTTGTGGTATTACAGAGCCTTGTTCTTGGCGACGCACTGTTGGAACATGCTGGCGAAGCCGTTGCACGGCAACGTCGTTACCTGACTGTCTGTATAGGTTGACAATATGATTGCGCCTGCACTATTGGAGAAACGAATCAAATCTGAACTCGCCGCTTTACAAAGGCTGAACAAGTCATGCTTCAACTGCGGAGGGCTGGTGTGCTGCCTCTCTGCAATTCCGTTCGTCTTGATGCATCCCGCACGCATGCGCATCCTGTAAGCTGGTTCTGTTTGCGGCTATCAACGGTGCTTGAGCTAATGATGATCTTCTGTTTGCTTTTCGCGTGTCGTCAACTGGTCGGCCATCTCGACCACAGCTTGACACCCACCACTGGACTTGCGGGCGTGTTGTTCCAGGCCTTGCGCGGTTGCTCCTGTTGCATCAATCTGTCAGATTACTTACACTTCTGAGCTGAGTCCGCGTTATGAGGACAATGAACTGTGGAAAGCCTCTTGCAAGACAGCCCAGCGCTGCGGCTGAGAGTAGGAGCGTTGTACTGTCCGTGATGCCTTCTGGCTAGCAAGCCAAACAAAATCTCAAAGTTGATAATTCAGCGTGTATGGATGCAGGTCACATACGCGATATACCCCGTGGGCGTCACTGTTTGCGCGACGTGCTCCAACCTGCAGTGCGGTTCAGCTTTCACTCCAATTCAGTGCTTGGGATTTCTGGGCAAGCAAATGGACTAATACGTTGTTTGATAGGAGTCTCTGTGTCTCCCTCATCGTTTCGATGCGCCTTGGCGAAGCCAGTCGGAGCGAGTGTCGAGTCTACAGGCAATTATAGGCTCGATGGACCTTTCGCGTTTGCGTCCCGCACAGTTGGCCGCACTAGCTTGCCCTTCTGTCAGCACTGGTTTTTACAAACTGCCCGAAAACATAAGGATTATGCTCAGATCACTCCATTCCTGACCGGAACCGTTTGTGCAGTCGGCAAGTTGGACACCTGGCAAAAGGATTTGGCACATCAACGTTCACCAAGCAAGATATTTCCAAGCTGAAACAGGTCGGTAACGAGGTATGAAGCTATTCTAGCCTGCGATGTAACTCGGCGAAGCAATATGACCGGTTTGATCGGCCAAGCACTGGCATACATCAACTGTGAATCCTACCGGCTTTGCACCAGTCATGGGCAAATCGCGGCTGCAGCAAACAGACTGGGTACATGACCATTCGCTGATGCAGAATGCAAGGCAGGTGTGGCTCGCAAAGATGCCTAGAACTGAGTCGCAACCGGCTTCCGGGTGCGTCATGGCATCAGCCACTTCTTTGCTACTGTACTTGAACACCTATACCTGCGTCCAAGCGTATCCAATGCATGAAACTCATTCAAATTTCTGCATAGTCTCCTGCCATTTTTTATTTCTAATGGGATCACAGGCAGTTCAGTTTGCGTCATCTGTAGCAATTGCGTCATCGTCAGCACAATAATCACCGTGGTGCACCAGCCCAATCTGCACATCTGCCGTGGCATACGAGCAGATCAACTTCCCCTGCACGCTTCGCCTGTGCTGCAGGGATGTCGCTGCATGCCGGGAGTGGATCCAGGCAGTTTTCATCAATCAGAAGTATTATGATGCCGCGAAGGCAGCCGAGCTGGCCGACCGCAGCTCAGCAGCCAACAACTTTGCCACGACGTGCGTTTATCCCAGCCACAACCAGCTCATACTCTGTCACTCACCCCCAGCAGCACCCCCAGTACTCACGGCCGTGCCAAGCTCTTGGCATATGCATGCAAGCACCACATACACACGCATGCAAGCACCACACGCACAGACGCACCAGCTCCCCCGATAACACAGACGTCGCGGTGGAACACCGACGTGTCCTTGATACAGCAGGACCCCATGGGATCCCATGCCATGCTGCTCCCCCTCATGAATACATGCTTCCATGTTGCTGCGATAGCGCACATGTCACACACGTCCAATTGCAGGTTGGCCTCGGACTCAGCGAGCGGTGGTGTTGCGGTGGTGGTGCGCCTGGCACCCCCCCCTCCTCCGGCGCGCACCATCTCCTCAGGCAGTGCCGGACCCCACCGCACCATGAGCAACGCCTCCTCCAGTGCCGCTCTGCACGCCGCCACAGCCTCCGGCAGCGACTACCGCCTCGCGCCGTCCGCGCTTCCAGTGGGCGCTGGCAGCCCGAGTGGCGCTGCGGCTGCAGCCAGCCCGCCCGCCGGCGCTGAGCCCTCACCGCTGCGGGCAAGCATCGACCGTGCCGAGCCGTCTCCCTGCCCCTCGGGTGGGGGGACACCCGCCGTTGCCACATCGCCCACAGGTGCATCTCACGGCAGCGCAGCGGACAAGCCTGCACCGCCCCCCGCTGCCCCCGCTGCGGAGCCCCTGCGCATGACACACGCAGACCTGCTGGGTGGGCCAGCCGTTGCGGTACCAGTCCATGACCCCTTTGCTGTGGCAGCCCCAGCACAGCGCAGCGCTGCGGCCACAGCCGACGTGTTTGACCCCTTCGGCGATGAGTCTACAACCGCCACGTCCGTGCCAGCACCAGTGCCTAGCGCGTCCACACAGCCAAACGTGACAACCGCCCTCGCGGACGCCGCCGCAAGCGTGGGTACCAACGGCAGTACGGCTGCACCAGTCAAGGTGGCGGCAGCCAACCCGGAGCGGGAGCCGAGCGGCCCCCTCGCGATGAAAGCCCCCGCAATGACATCCCCGATGTCGACGCCAATTGCTGCCATGGGTGGCGGCGGCGGCATCGGCATGGACATGCCCCCTGCACAAGCCACGGCTGCCGCAAGCACAGCTGCGCCGGCTGCTGCAGTGGTGAGTGCACCTGCCGCACCACAGCCGCTACAACCGGTTGTCGCACACTCCAACCTCTCCGCCGGCCCAACCGGTGCCTCGTCTGTCGAAGGCCTGACTCCGGCCGCTTCTCCAGGTGGCGCTGGCCCAGCGGGCCCGGGGCACCTGCCGGCACGTGCACCTCTCGCAGCTGCGCTCTTCTCTGCGCCGCAGGCTGCCGTAAGCGCCATGCCCCCTCAGGCTGGCCCAGCATGGCACGGCCAGCAGTGGGGCGGGTACCCCGGTGGACCGACACCGGAAATGCAGCCATATGCGCAGCCGCAGTATGGCGGAGGCTACACAGGAGGCTACGCAGGAGGGTACACTGGGGGCTACACTGGGGGGCAGGCAGCGGGGTACCCGGGCGGATACCAGGGAGGGTATGCTGGCGGCTACAGCGGTGGTTTCACAGGCGGTCACACCGGTGGGTATGCCGGCGGGCAAACCGGTGGGTATGCCGGTGGCTACACCGGAGGCTATGCGGGTGGCTTCACAGGCGGATATGCCGGTTACGGTGGCCCGCCACAGCCTGGGCCAGCGGCCCCGAGATATGCAGGTCATGGCATGCATGGTGCTGGTGCATGGGGTGCACAGCCGCAGTACAGCGGTGGCATGCCGGAGCGGCAGCAGCCGCAGCCACAGCACATGGGGCCTGCCGGGTATGGCTTTGCGGCACATGCGCCGCCGGCGCAGCAGCAGCCAGCGGGGCCTGCAGGCCAGGGTGCGCCGGCGCTGCAGGGGGGTGGCTTTGGGGGCAACCCCTTTGCCACTGCGATGGGCGGGCCGGGGCAGGGCGCGGACGGCATCACGGCTGCAATGGGCGCGGTGCAGCTGCAGTCTGGTGCGGCTGACGGCACCGCCCGCTGATCACGTCTGCTGGCAGTCGCCTGCCGCATGCGCCCCTACCTCTAGATAAGGTGTGGTGCCCAGCGAAGTTCAGTGTGAGCCTGTGCGGTCATCGCACGGCAGCGCCACTGCGGTGTGGCCGCTTCGATGATGCGTGCTGCGCTGATTCCGACAGTTGCGTCTTTCCAGGTTTCGCTGCATGCATGACCGCGGCAGTTGCAGTGCACCCTGCTCCTGCCTATCTCGCATCGCCGCGTTCGCAGCCATGGATGGGCAATGGGATGGCTGACGTAGGCTTTGTTTGGGTGGGTGGATCCTGTGGCCTCACGGTAGGTTGAATGGGTCGGCAATGCGTGTGGGAGCTGCTGTCGTGAGCGGACATGTGTGGAAAAACGGCGCTGGTGTCCACATGTGCATGTGTGGCAGGGCAGCACGTGCGCATCTTGATGCGGTAGCAATACACCGGAATTTGCGTATGTGCCTTTCTAGATGCCGCAGAGCAAGCATTGACCAGGTGCACTTGCCATGCAGCAGCTGACTCAGAAACGTGACGGCTGCGGGGCCAGGTGTGAGGGACCTGTTCAAGAGGCGTGGGAGTTTGGTGTCTTGAGCCAAACAAACGGCAACGTGGAGGATGTGTTGCTCAGGAGAGCATGGCCTGGGCGAAGGATTGCAGAACGATGGTACCATTTCAATGATGGCATGGAGTGCGCCAGTGCACTGCGGTGCCTGGCAGCCACAGCTGTGGCCCCGGGGCCAGTGGAGCATTTGCTCACAAAACTGTCTGCGCTGCAGTAGAGCCGTGCGTGTTCCACACGGCGGGCGGGTTCCACAGGCAGACGAGCAGGCCGCTCGTTGTTGTCCAGGTGGATCTGTAACAGCTTCGGCGTTACCGCGCTGTGACACATGCCTGCAGAGAATCGGTACTGGTGAAGCAGTTGCTGTATGCATTGTGGTTGAGCATGGTGTTGGAAGGCTGACTGTGTGCTCAGTCCTGCTGCTGTTCATTGCCACACATCCGCTGGCAGGCTGCACGCAGAGTGCCCTGCCATGAACCAGGGACATGAGGCTCATGTATCAGTTCTAGCATCATTGCACACAAGGGCAGACGTGGCACGGAGCGACAGAAGCGGTTTTGCCTCTGTCCAACGTGTACGTGTGACATGCAATGAATACCAGGGAATCCCAGTGTCCTGTTCCACACGCACTGCATGTGTTAGGCACTGTAGGGCAATTGCAGGCTGTTCAGGTGTTGCAGAGGACTACCATTGGCTTGATTACAGGACAAGATGTGAAGACGCACATAAACATGAATGTCCGGCAATCTCCTGAGTTCAGGCCATACCAAAGGCTCCACTGGGAAATCAAATGTTTTTTCCTTGAGCTTGCCAGTTGAATGCAACACAGCCATTGTCATTAATGGCGCAGATGGTCGCAGTAACAACTTTATCGATTCAATTCAGTATAAAGTGCAGCATAAGAGTTCTCATTGCACCGTTTGGTAAAACACATTCGCGCAGCTCGTCCACGCTTAGACCTGCGGCCCATGTGTCTCCTACAAAACTCCGCGGCTGCTTTGAATATTGACTGTATTTGTTCATATCAGGTCATGCAACACGAATGTGATCTTGCACAGCGCGCAGTTGACATACACTCAGCGCATGCAGAATTCGTGGCTCCAGGTGCCGCATGCCGTGGCCGTCTCGTACTCTCCGCTGCAGCTGTCGGCTTTGCAAAGCGGATGTGTGCCAAACGTTTGCAAACGCGCACCTGCATACAGTTTCATACGATTACAGCTGACATGGCCGTCTAGTTGTGATTCTTTTCAGCTGTCACGATCCAGTTTGCCAGATTCAAACGAAACAGGCGCAGCACAAGCGTCGCCGATTCATTTCCTGGCGCTGTTCACACACAACATCCGCAACATCAGCAGGTACATGGGCTAACATGCTTGCCTTTGTCATCCGTGGATGCAGGAAGCAGCATAGGCTGCGGCGGTAAAAGTCTGTATTTGTGCGTCGCCACCCTGAATTCGATGGACACGTGGCCAACTGAAGGAGGAAACAACCTGCAGGAATGGCTTGTCGCGCAGCGCTCGCGTCTGTGAGGACTGCTCTGACACCGGCCAGGCAATGCAGGTGCGCTTTTGTGTTCTTGATTTGGTGGTCGCTGTATATCACTGCTAGTGACGTGTATGAGCAGCGTGGTACGTACCAACTGGCAGTCGTGAACGGCTATCAGAAATCGCATGCTTTGAAGCTGATAGTACATGACTGAGATGTTTGGCGGTGATTGTCTGGCTAGAGTGCATAGATAGCCCCTGTAAGACGAAATGCGTGGGTGGTCAAACAAGTCGTCTCCGCTTTGGTGCAAACGTTTGCGACTGCGTTGTATAGAAAACACAGTGGCACAGTGTTCATTGCATGCCACGGAATTGTGGCTCAATATTTTCAAATCCTGCGCTGCTTACCAAACTTGTTTTGCTCCTGCAGAGTTCATAAAGCCCCATACCGGATCTGCGGCCGTGATCTTATCAGCACGCCGAAACTAGACATCCAACCAGTATTGCAAGCTGCTGTCAGGCGAGTCGTGACCATGGCGAGCCGTGTGGACATCACCCAGGTTCGCCATCCGCTGTCTACGCAACCTCGTCCAACCTATCACCGGTAGGTGCTGAACCACGGTGCCCTTGTTCGCCCTTTGCATGATTCACGGCATACAGTCTGCAGGCGCCTTATGAGCCGGAGAGCGTTCCAGAGATCCTGGACTTGGACGCGACAGCCGAGTGGAAGGGCGGAGTACGTGCGATCGGCGTTTTTGAGGACTCCTTCAAAATCGAAGGTGTAATCCCAACATCAGTCAACTGATCATGCACTGTCACTGCCGAACACGCAGTCAAACGTCGGGAAATGCGCAGGTGAGAGCGCCACTTTGGGCGAGGAGCTTTCAACTATGACAGAGGGGAAATCAGAGGCTGTGATCGACCTTCTCACGCTAGGCGAATTCAAGGGCGCAAAGGTGTGTATCCGTTACATGAACGATCTGCCACTCAACTTGCGTGCTGTCACTGATTCAACAGACTGCAGGGCACAACTGCCACCATCTATGTTGGTGGTCCAGCCAAGTTCCTCACGCTCGTGGGCCTGGGCAAGGGAGAGTCCCTGACCAAGCCAGCCCGTGGGGCGTCGCCATTCCAGGCCGCTGGCAAAGCCCTCGCCGGCGTGTGCAAGACATACAAGTGCAAGACTGCAGCACTGTCTTTCGTCAAGCTGCCAGAAGGAGCCACCATCACAGAGGACAAGATCGTCCAGGTGCCCACCCGAGCCATGCCACTCCCACCAGACACCTGCCCCATACACAATCCTGCACGACCATGCTGCGCTGCGACCATGCTGCTGCTCCTCCAGCACCTCTCCCGCCGGTCGCGCGTGTGTGCTACCCTGTATCATCATGCATGGCTGCTGCTTGCGAATGTGCACAGCATGTGCAAGCAGACACAGTTCACACCGGCAATGTCACCCAGAGCCCAGCTCGGCCGAATTCCCGGACCACACCCCCCCTGCCTTGAGCCAACAATCATGCCACGTTGATTCATGTGCCTTTCTGGCTAGTACTATCTGTCACTAGGTGCTGCTTGTCACTGCCGAACATGCAGCTGCGGCTGCTATGAGTGCAACCCTTAGTAGTACGACGAAAGTAGCACCAAAACGGCACTACCGGGGCGATGAAGCTGTTTTGTTTCAGCTGGTGTACGGAATTCGGCCATCGTTCACGTGTCTGATGCATCGCCATGCTTGCCTGCCTCTGTGTTTTATCACGTCGTGGGGCATGCCTCTGTAATATTTCTCATCCTGGGTTCCTCATACTGTGTGTTCATCCTGGGTTGATGTGAGTGGATGCTCACGCTGGCGTGTGCAGGATGTCGCGTATGGCGTCATTACGGCCGCCACGGAGGACACGCGCTTCAAGTCCGACCCCCCTCCCCCGGAGGGCTCTGACGCGCCACCCCCCAAATACACCCTTGAGTCGGTTGCCGTCGCCGGCGGCGGTGATGTAATGCCAGTGACGCGCGGCGCCGCGCTCGCGGCGGCCAACAGCTACGCACGCTGGCTCGTCAACGCGCCGCCCAACGTGTGCACGCCAACATACCTCGCCGGAGCGGCGCGCGCGATTGCGGACAAGTTCCCGGAGTGCATGAGCCTCGAGGTGCTGCAGAAGGAGGCCTGCGAGGAGATGGGCATGGGCTGCTACCTCGGCGTGGCTGAGGTGCGCGCCTCCCGCCCGCTGTTGCCTGTGGCGGCTGATGGGTGACGGCGGCCTCTGTTTCGTTTCGAACAAAGTAATGTCCGCGGTTTTGCGTGTGGGAATGCGTGGGCCCAACTAGAATGCGAGCTCGCTCCGTGCCATGCGTGTCCGTGACTGCATGTCTGACTGCGCCGCTGCTGTTTCGTGGGTCTGTCCCACCGGTCTGCATGATTCTGCATTGAGAAGCAGCATAGTGCCTGTATTGCAACATGTAGCAATCTGTGCTGCTACACTGTGTTCCAGGGTGTGTTGACATGCCTTGACTCATGGCATTTCATGTCACGCGAGGCTGATGTTTGGGATGCATGCAGTGCTCGGACCACCCGCCGCAATTCATCCATCTCACGTACAAGCCCGAGGGCGAAGTCAAGAAGAAGGTCGCTGTCGTCGGCAAGGGCCTCACCTTCGACTCTGGAGGCTACAACCTCAAGGTCGGCGGCATGATCGAGCTCATGAAGTTCGACATGGGCGGCGCCGCAGCCACCTTTGGCGCGGCGCGCGCCATCGCTGAGCTGCGCCCCGCCGGCGTCGAGGTGCACTTCATCTCGGCATCATGCGAAAACATGATTGACGGCAAGGGCCTGCGGCCGGGCGACGTGCTGACGAGCGCGGCGGGCAAGACAGTGGAGATCGGGAACACCGACGCGGAGGGGCGGCTCACGCTGTGTGACGCGCTGTGGTTCGCACAGGAGAAGGTCGGCGCAGATGTGTGTGTGGACATTGCGACATTGACGGGCGCGCAAATTGTGGCGTTGGGGACGGGCATCGGCGCTGTGATGGCGCCAGAGGCGGCCGCGGCAGAGCGGATCAAGGCAGCCGGCGATGGGGTCGGGGAGCGGTGGTGGGAGCTGCCGTTGGAGGACGAGTACTTTGAGGCGATGTCGAGCAAGTGCGCGGATTTCAATAACATCGGTGGCAGGTTTGCGGGCACAATCACGGCCGGGCTGTTCTTGAAGCAGTTTGTGGATGGGGAGAAGATGGAGTGGGCGCACTGCGACATGGCAGGCCCGGGGTGGGACTTTAGTGCCAAGGTTGCGACCGGGTTTGGTGCCACGACGCTGGCGAACTGGGTGGAGTCTGTGGCTGCAGAGGCGAGGTCGTGAGAGTGCGTGCGTGTGGCAAAGTAGGCAGTGGTGAGCGGGTTTTGCAGGCAGGTAGAACATGTACTTGGATGAGTGGCGGTCTCATGCTTGAGGTAGACGTACCGGGAAAGTGTGTCTGGGGCCAACTCCAAACCAGAGTGGGGCTGGCTCTGTTGGTCCAGAGTGCCGATGCTGCATGCAGTCTCGACATTGTAATTGTGTGATAGCAGTGTCACGACCGCTTGCGTGCTTTGTACACGAGTCGTTACCTTTTCTTCGCCTTGAGCTGCTGTTCATTCTGGGCGGCGCGTTGCCCCTCGCCACTCTGGTCTGCTGCCTGCTCCGTCCCCCTGAGCACTTTTGTGCCTTACGATAGCACATCAGCTGCTGGGCAGTGTTCAAAACATGACGGAGCTGCCGCGATATGGTTTGCAGGCATAGCTCGAGTTCGCGGAATCACTGGTGTGCCTGCTACGGGAAGCGCGTGCCTGCGTCCCGCTTACATGTCATCATTTTGGCAGATGATTTGCTCAACCTCCTGCCCTTAGACGTCCTTTACGGATACAATCTGCCTGTCTGTCTGGCAGCAATATCGTCTCAGCTCTGACCGCCTTGAACGGCCTCCAGTTACGCAGAGTTGTGTGCGTGTTGGGTAAGGGAAGGCAGTAATACGGTATCATGAGTCCATCATGGATCTTTGCAGCCGTTTTGGCGATGTTGATCGGACCATTCACAGCAGCGGCTAAGGACGTCGTGGTCCAAGATGTGTCGCGGGAGGTAAGTACCTCATGTTGAGCGACCAATCACTGTCAACTCCTCAATTATATTACACATCACTGTATGCTGCTGTCTGCGCGTGCGTTGAGTTGTGGAACTAGAATTTCACACCTCGATTTTTCGGATGAGCTGGTTGTCACAGCCAATTATGGACTTGTGGACGATGCCATGCGCATCAATGTGCTCCCTGAATCCATCAATACCTGTATCAAATTCTTGTGGGCGGCTCTTGCGCAGATCAACCTCAAGCAGTACGTGGTCAAGATGACAGACTATTACACCTTTGCTGAACCGGTGCCCTTTGTCCACGTATGCGCCCTCTCGCAACACCTCGGCAACGCCTCCAACGTCGACATCAGAACTGAGGAGAGCGCCGGTCGGCTGGACTACAAGCAAGTGACCCTCCCTGGGCAACCAGCCTCGGTCTCCTGCATGGCAGTCACACTTCCAAAGCAGTGCGCTTCCGCTTCCCTCTGACACACCTCACCGCGGCCAGCCCAACAAATGTCTAGTCACAATCATTTCCGCACCACAACTTGTCGGCCAGCACCGGTTGCTGACCACCCCCATGTGTGCCCGTGCCCAAAGCCAACACAGTCTGACCTTTCGAGCAGTCATCCTCCCGCTCAGCACTCGTGCATGCTTGCATCCTTCAACGTGCCACGCGTGGCCTCACCACCTCATCTTGGTTTGACGTAATGATTATGCGCTGGCGTCAGCCTGTTCTCCACATCATCCGTGCCAACAGTCCCCACTCATTTACCTGCCGCCGCAGTCGCCACCCTTCCTGGCTGGTGAGTGCCCTGCCACACCTCTGTGCCGCGACTCACACACACATACTCGCCCACCCAGCCCTGGAAATCTCTTGCAACACACACACACGCACGCACGCACGCACGCACGCACGCACGCACGCACACACACACACACACACACACACACACACACACACACACACACACACACACACACACACACACACACACACACACACACACGCCATGAGCGCACAGCTATACCCACGCACCACACCCCACCTCCCCACCCATGCCCGCTCTGCTGCCACCCACCCCCCCCACCACAATTCCAGCCCACTCGCATCGGCTACCAGGACAACACAGATGGCACCTGCTGTTCTGTCAATCACACCATCACGCTGCTCTGCCAGCCCGTCTCCCCATCACAGGGCACACCTGTTGGCAAGCACCTGTTGGCAAGCAATTGTAAAGAACACCACAGAAGCAGCTGCAAACAACACGAAAGCAGCCGAGGCACTGCACTCCATCACAAGGCTGTCATCAGTGGCCGTTGTCGGTGGCCGATGCCCGATTGGGTTTGGCGTGATGCTCCACCTTTTGGATTCCTTATTATTACGAGTTTTTGTTTTTGAAATGAAGCACTGGTGTTACCATGAAATGAAGCAGAAGCACTGCAGGGATGTTACACTGGCGGTGACCATCACGGCCGTTGATCAGCAGACGCCGTTCCCAGCCACCATCCAGCAGATGGACGACCAGTACGTCCAGTTCACGAGCACTGTGGAGGTGCCGTCGCCTTACACTGTGCGCAAGCAGGAGCTTCTCGTGCTAACGGCCTCCGGCGACATCGAGTCGTTCACACGGCCGGCCTCCGGCAGCGCGGAGGTGAAGGGCATGCGGGTGACGTACAAGGTGCCGCCAAACACGGCTGCGTGGGCGATGCAGGAGATGCGTGTGCACTTCAAGAACAACCGGCCCTTCCTGCACATCCTCTCGGTCGACCGCGCTATCACCGTGCGCCGCTCCATGTTGCACCACGCGATGTAGAACCCTATGCTTGCACACTGTGCCATGTGTACCTGTGTGGTTGTAAATCTGCACCTAGCCGCTATCAGCCTTTTGTTTTTAAACCGCATGGGGACGCTGCCACCTGGTTGCCGCGTGTACAGGTGTCCCACTGGGGCCGCATCTACGTCACGGAGGATTACCACGTGCGCCACGATGGCGCCACGGTCACGGGGCGCTTCTCGCGGTGGAACGCGACATCGCGCGCGCGGGGCAACATCATGTTCCCGGAGGACAACCCCCACATCATGCAGCTGCAGGCACGCACCTCCACACGTGCAACTGTGCTGATAACAACACAGTCCAACTTGTAACACTTGCATACAACTATCATGATAGTTGTATATCATGGTGCCGACAACGCGGCATGCATGCGTAGGTGAATCTGCCGGCGGGCGCGCAGTACGTCATCTTCAAGGACGGCATCGGCCAGATCCTGACGGCGAAGGCAACCGAGACGGCGACGACGACGCGTGTGCGCATTGAGCCGAGGTACCCGCTCTTCGGCGGCTGGCAGACGCGGTTCACGCTCGAGTACAGCACACCGCTCGACTCCCTCATGCGCACGACTGGCGGCAGCCAGCGCCAGCTGTCGTTCGTGCAGGCGCCGCTGCTGCAAGAGGTGCGCCACGGTACTGCAAGATCGCCCACCGGCCGGCCTTCTGTCACACGGGTCAAGAGGTTGCTCGCTGCATGGTGCTGTGCGAGACATTGACTTGTGGTGCGGGCTGCATCCTGTTGAACGACGGTAAACAATGCATGTGAAGGAAGGGTATGCTGGTGCACTTTGGTCAGGCCTGATCTCCGCTGGAGCATCTGCCGCCGGTGCCCGTGCAAGGGGCGTGTGGGTGTGCTGAGGACTGCTGCGGCAGCCACGCTCAGCTGAGCGGCACCCGGGCAGCGCGAATGCCCTGTGCTGTCCTGCTCCAGCCAGCCGCCACCTGCCCCCCCCCCCCCCCCCCCCCCCGCTGCGTACTGCGGCTTCTGCGACTTGGACACACCGCAGAACCACATCCCATTTGTCTCGATGACGATCACGCACCGCGCACGATTTCCACAAGCGTACACGCAGATCAGCTCGAGCCTGAGCACATGCACCAATGCATGGTGCACATGCATGCAGGACTTCCAGGCGGACGTCGTCACGACGCGCGTCGCGCTGCCGGAGGGCTCCTCGGCGCTGCGCGTCGACGCGGGCCGCCTCACCGCCGCCGTCGCGGAGGAGCGCACCTTCACGTACCTGGACACGGCGATCGGCCGCCCCACCGCCGTCATCACCACGCACCGCATGACCAGCGACGACACCTCCGCCTACGTCCACGTCTCGTACCGCTTTGCGCCGCTGTTCGCGCTCCTCGAACCCGCGCTCCTGGTCGCCGTCTTTGCCACGCTCTTTGCCGCCATCCTCGGCTTTTCCCGCCTCGATCTGACCATCGTCCGCGGCGCAGCGTGGCGCGCCCAGCAGGTTCGCCACCCCCCCCCGCACCTCATGCATTCCTCGCTGCAGTCTCTGTGCCTCGAGACGGCGGGAGAGCATGTGATGCGACGTGACGCAATCGTTTCGACACTGTGCGGCAATGGCAGGCAGCCTATGCGGTGCTGCGTGCTGTGCTGGCCGTGCCTGACGGCTGCGTGTGAGGTGTGCAGAGCGCGGCGCAGGCGCACGAGGTTCTGCTGCGCGTCGAGTCCGCAGCGGGCGCAGCGCGGCGCGCTGCGGAGCATGTGGCGCTGGCGCCAAGCAAGGACGCCATCGCCGCGCTCGAGGCACCACTGGACGACATCTCGGCTGCAGCATCGGTGCGGACCACTGTGCTGCGTGTGCTGTGCTTGCCGTGAAGCCTGCCGCCTGGGCTTGGCATGCCATGAGGCACAGCTACCCATACCAGCACTTACATTATCGGTGATTCTCGCCTGTGGTGAGCCAACGTGGTGACCACAGAGATGGGTTGAAGCGGTACGTTGCCAAAGGCGGCATTTGCCGCCAACAGCAGCGCAGGCACACGCCGTGTTGCAACAAGGAAGAGATGGACACTGTGGCAGCGCGAGGCTGTCTGTTGGTCTCCCTCGTGCGTGGGGCGCTAGTCAGAGGCACGATGCACGCTGCGGGCTGTGTGCGATGTGTTTCACACACCTGCAGCCCCCCTGCAGCCCCCCTGCAGCCCCCCTGCAGCCCCCCTGCAGCCCCCCTGCAGCCCCCCTGCAGCCCCCCTGCAGCCCCCCTGCAGCCCCCCTGCAGCCCCCCTGCAGCCCCCCTGCAGCCCCCCTGCAGCCCCCCTGCAGCCCCCCTGCAGCCCCCCTGCACGAGGATGCCTCGGGGTGGCCAGGCTCCCATGCATGGGAGTTGCTACACACCTGCAGTGCACAGCAGTGTAGCGCCGTTGACGTCGGCGATCCACACTCAACATGCATGGTCTGTCAAATTCATCGACATTGAAGATGCAGTGGTTCGCCAGGCATCTACATGTGCCTCTTTGGCACCACCGCGACAACTCGGTGTCGCTTTCGATTCTAGGACAGGAACTGTTTTTGCACGAGATGGGATTCCCCACCACCAACTGGCGAGAACGTGACGTACAGACCGGAATCCCAATCAGCTGCTTCGCGGTTACCCGGAGTTTCCGCGTTTTCCCGGTTTTCTGACCGGGAATCCTGCCGGGATGTGGTGGCCTGGCCGCCCCTCCACCACCCCGACTGCACCAACAGTCATGTGGCACCGGTCCCAGCTCGCCGTGCTGTACAGGAATTGGAGTCCATCGGCGCACAGCGCGCAGCGGCACTCTCCAGCTTTCACGCCGCCTGCAGCCGCCTCGCCGCCGAAGGCCGCAAGCCCGCCAAGGGCAGCAAGGCCGCACCGGAGCTGCCGCCGCTGCTCGCACAAGTCGCCGCCGCGCACTCCGCCGCCTTCAAAGGCCTATAGCCCGCGATGCGTGCTTTGTGCTGCGTGCTGTGTGCTGTGACGCTGGGCGCAGCAACGCTGTAACTAGATCATGGATGCATTCCATGGGCACAGTCACAGCATGCGCAGCATGGCAGCCGTTCGAAATGCATGCGGGAGCGCTCCGTGCTGTGCTGTGGTGCGCTGTGCCTGCCCACGGTGTTGATGCCGTGGCGGTCGTGCAACGTCTGGTCAGCTGCGTCTGTGACTGTGCAACGATGCAGGTGACTGTGTGCTCATGTGTGAAGCACCAGCCAGCTTGCTCTGTCACCAAACAAGCATGGGTGTACATTCACACTGCACACTTCAACCGCGTGCTTACTGCTGCGCGCCGTGCTGTGTTGCGCTGCGCCGTGCTGCTGACCTACCGATCGCATCCTGCACTCCAGGCAGCAGCGATTCATACACCAGCTGCAGAGCAAAACGATTCCCCCGGCTGGTGTCCCACCGCTGTGCACGCTCTGCGCCTCTGCCCTGCTACAGTCCAAGCGCACAGCTGAGGCACGTTACAGAGGTATGCTCCACAAAGTGGTACAGCGCGGAGGCACGCAAGCAGGGCAATTCATCAGACACATGACGCGTTGCCAAATGCCGCATAGGAGCTGAAACACAGCTGGGCGCTGTGTTGCTTCGGACATGAGGGGAGCACCGAGTCCTCGACGGTGGCCCAGCGCATGCAGGAGACTGAGGACACGCCAGTTTCTCACGCCTCCACACTGCCACGATCTTTCACGTGGAACACACCGCTGCGCACCGTAGTCCACGGCTGAGCGCGGGGAAACGGAGGCGGCAGCTCACGCGCAGACCCGGCCCTGGCCACCGAGGCAGCATCCGCAAACTCCAGCGCAGCGCGGCGGCCACAGGGCGCCTACAGGTCGTCCTGGCCACGCAGCACCGCCGCCCTGCACATGCTGTCCGGCTGTGCAGTGGAGCCGCCGCGTGGAGTGCCATTCATAGATCCGGAACGCTCGACGCTACGGCTTTCTCGCGGCCGGGGATTCAGATATATAAAATGTAAATCTAAATGTAAATTTTGCAACTTGCCGTAGCCGATTGGGTCATTGACATCTCCGGCGAACACGGGAGACGAGGAGCCGAAGTGGTAAACCAACCGGACAACCCCCGCAGACGGGCGTCACGCATGTCACAGGGCGTATTCTTGTGCTGTGCGAAGCGGTCATACATGCGCACGTGTTCGCCCGCCGGATGCGCACGCACGATCGAAGCGGAGAAGGCCTAATTGGCCGTGCACACTGCAAGAACGACTTGCACCCGCTACCTGACCCGACGGAGGCCCGAGGGAGGGGAGGTCAGCCGAATGACGTGTTCTCGGAAAACGCACAATAGACGCTATAAATGTTCACGTGAATAGCCTGAGTAATGGTTAGTGCGTACGCTTTGACTTGGCCGTGATGCGCGCGGCTGGATCGTCCGCCGCGCGCTAGTGCACCAACATGCCAAAGCATAACATATGACAAGATGATGGTGAATGTATGCGGCATGTTTGTCGCTAGCAGCACGCATGAGCATGTGTCATGATCGGCCGCGGGGGCCGGTCGCCGCGTCAGGCAACAATTGCAAGACGCAACGTCAACTGGTCAACCCGGCGCAGGCCCAGCTGCGACATGGCAAAATACTTGCGATTGCACGTGCCCGTCCGAGAGGTGTTTGTTTAGCTACGGCCATCCACCGACCCAGCTGCAATCGCAAGCTGCGCGCGAGCATCGTAGCGGTAATCGCGATTGGCGGTCTAGACCTTTGTGTCTGACCAGTGCATGCGCCAGGTGGTGCCGGCTGCCATCGATATCAGACTACCACCTTCTGGAGCATACATCTGTAACGTATCTCATATCAGACTGTGCACTGCTGTGGCTCATGATCACATGTACAGGCGTAGGCGCGCGCGAGCGGCGAAATTGTTTGAATGCTACGACAGGTGCGTACTGTCAGTACGTACATTGTGACAGGCTGTAATGCCAGCTCGTGAGCTGCCAATAAAACGTTATTATTTGGTAATTCTGTCGGGTAAGGTGTCGATACAGGCGCCTGCGCAGGTTTGTGCAAATCGACACTGCGCAGTCCGCGCATTGCATGTGCTCTGCCCAGAGGTCGTACATACATGTAGCAGCTGGCTCTGCTGACGCGTGCCTCTGGAACAGGAGTTTGAAGGAGCATGCCGCAAGCACATTGGTCCTGATCATGCGCACTCACCAGATGCAGCAGCACTCACCATCTGCAGTAGCACCCATGCCAGGCCGTGCAGTATAAATCCTGGCCAGCATTGGCACTTGGCAGCGGCTTCAGCATCACAGCAGCAACAACGTTTGTGATCGTGAACGTTGTCTAGACATGCTATCTGACATCGTGCACGTTGACTGCACCTGCTTTGTTAGCTCCTTACACCAATCTGTATATGGACAACTTGAAGGCAATGCAGGGCCATCTGGACAAAACAATGCTGGGCCATCTGCGATGTTGTGAACATGTGGGAATTCTTGGTTGATGGAATGCTTACGCTCAACCAACTGGCCTGGCCTGGGCCGGCACTAGCTGATGCAGGTGCACCTGAAAGCAGCAGGTATGCAGCCAGTCAGCCGTTGAATTCAATCGTTGAATTCAATCGGGTGCTTGAACACACAGTACAGGCAGCTGGCTGCAAACTGATCTGTACTGGTATCCCCAGACAGTGACCCACGTGCACACACCAATCAGTCCAATCAGTCAGAATGCATTGATTGCGTTCAGGTTGTAGCTAGACTTTGTTGGGTCCCATGGGGATGGCTGCAGGAGGTGGCCATCGCAAGCTAAGCCACAATCACACGAGCAGGTCACCGTGCGCTGTTCGGAATTGTTACGCGCCAGTGCGCCCATTTTCTCTGATGAAAGCGCAATCGATGCAGGTGCTCCGCATTGCTGAAGGGTCAGTGGATGCACCGCCAAGATCTTCGAAAGCCGCCCCTGGGAGAACCGTTGCTTTGACCCGAGAGTATTTGGGGCCACACTGAGTGTGATGATTTTGAATTCGCGCTGCACTGGACATCGGGCACGCCCGACCACGTGTGATACGTTACAGATGTACTCCTAGTGGACCTGATGGTTCCCACAGCCACTAGACGCCTCGACATATCGAGGCTGCGACAGGCCTGACGACAGGCACAACTCCTGGCCTGAGCAGCAATTGCCCACACTAGATAAGGTCAAGCAGCGCAGTAGTCGTGGCCTTCCGTCTGAGTCTGGCTCTAGTCAGTGTTATCACTGAGAATTTGGAAAGCAAACGAACCCAACCACCATCCCCGTTTGAATTCGAAGCTCGTTCTACCGGATTGTTGGAAATTACTGCGCCACCACCCCTACAAATACAAATATTGATGGTAGTTTCGCTAACGACATGGCCACATGCAATTATGGCTACAGGTACAACGCTAGTTATATGCATTTATGGCTACAAGTACCACACGCAGTCCAGGGTAGCACGGCTCACGGGTGCGCAGTTTGTGCCAGGTGATCGCCTGGCCGGCTTGCATCTGCTGGGTAGCATGTGAGTCTAGAATCTAGTTGTACGTTCGCTTGGTGCACTGGATCGGAGCCCCTCGATGTAACAGTACCACACGCATGCATACATGCGTCCCTCCCGGGCTCGCCAGAAGCTTCTGTGCCCGTTCCTAGCACATCTAATCAGCAACCGAGTGATACGTTACAGATGTATGCTCCACAAGGTGGTAGAACACAGAGGCACGATTCATGGCAATAATCAGCAACTACCATCAGCACCACGCCGCAGTTTGGAAATACTCTACGCCCGACCACGTGGGGTGGTGCGCACCGCGCACTGGGGCTGCGACGCATAACATGTAAAACCAGTCTCACAAAAGCTGGCCCCTGGGTCGCGTGAGATCGATGGGCCCAAGGCGTGAGGGAATCTCCTGATGAAGCTCATGCTGGGATTCCGGCCTATAGTCAATTGTGGATGGGCGCGACCTCGCGCTGCAAGTGCTCGATCGCTAGCTCGCGGCGGCGTGGGTACTGTCACGACATCGCAGTAGCGAAGCCGCATTCGGTGGTGTGCAGTGTGTCTCACCATTGTGGCCACGAAGCAATTGTCTATAGCTAGTTGACTATAGCTGAAGCACGAACGGTACAGCGAATAGTCTCCACGAGCTTTGAGTCACAAACCGCCGGTTCACCCATGAGATGGTAGGATACAACACATCTTGAATGAATGTCACGCCGGTGTGTGCCGTATACATGCGGCTATGGTACGACAGTGTGGTGTGAAGTGAGAGGAGCAGGAGCACCTGCAGGGCAGTGCCCAAATCGCTGTGCTTGTTTTGCTGCCTATTATATATTTTTGATCCATTTTTGTTGTTGCATCAGTGTCCTGATGGATGCGGCGATGTAAATTATGTAGTGCACATATCAATTCTTGGTGCAATTGTGTGGGCAGCCAACAGCCAAAGTGGTGTGACAGAACGCCTCACTGAATTAAACGATCACTAACCTTAAGGCCACGACCATCACCAATTGTGCCCCCACCCCCCCCCCCCCAAGCAGAGGATGGGCCTCGCCCCAGAATTGGTCTCATGTCATGGTTTTGAACGTGCCACTGAGCCGTGCTGGTCACCTTTGTCGGATGCGACTGCAGCAGCCTTAAGTGGCTACAAGTGCACCTCATGAGGCCTTGGTGATGAGGCATTGGTGATGAGGAAGTGTGAATGGAGTGTGAGCGAAGAAAAAAGGGAGAAGCACAGGTCCGCATGACAGTGTACATTGTTTGAGTGCTCCACAAGGAAGAGATCAAGTCGATTCAAGACAAAGTTCAAGGCACCGGACACATTACCATTGACGTCCGTGGTGAGCAAGCTCAGATTCAAGACTCATCCAAGAAAAGTGAGTCAGTATCTACTCAATGACTAGCTTTACGATAGTGATCTCCCTGTGGCTTCAGCATTCCTGTGATCCGCATTGTAGGATCATTGTATACCGGCTGATTCAAGTTTCAACCCCTTGAATACCATTCTACAGGCTTGATGCATCCTTAGGTCCATTCCCATGCCATAACTCTTCTATTGGAACCATTCCGCTTCAAGGTCTTGGTAAGATCGTGCCACTCTTGCTGTACGTTGTGCATGTACATACAAGGCCGTGCTAAGGGCCGGTCTGGCGTCTAGCACATAAGGCACCAACTCAGCGACCGGGCAGACTCTGCCAGCCCCAGCTGCCTGTCCGCATAGCGTGTGCATGTGTGTTGCAAGGTTTTGCTAAACGCCGACGTGTATGTTTGCTTTGCTGGCTAAATCCAGGCCGCCGTTGGTGGCAGTGGTGCTGTTGCATGACGCATGGTCAGCCATGCGTGCTTCCGCTCCTACCGCATGCACAGATGGCTGCTTTTACATGTCCCCTGATTCGATCGCTCTTTGCACACGCTGCGCGTGGCAGGCACCACGCCAAAGCCGCACCTACCGGCTGCAGCACAATGCGGCACAGCCTCGTGACAAGGCATGACAGAAGCAACATCAGAAACATAGAAGCAGATGCATGCAGTGCATAACCAAACAGGGGTAGCCATCTGCAGTGGAACGTTGCATGGCGCGGCATCCTGGCAGAGCAATCCGGAAGACCTCCATTCACGCAATGCCGCCACGGCTCTGTTGCAGTACTAGAACGGCCCCTGCAACCAGCCCACACAGCCCCACCGCAACTCCGCCGACAAGCAGCGCATCTTCACCTAACAAACTGTCATCTAATTGCCACCACCCCCCCGCCGATGCCTGCCCCTTCTGCGTGCCCGCACCCTGCACCGTGCCGTGTGCACCCCCCTTGCCAACCAAGCTTCCCAGCTGCCCCAGAGCAGCCCGCACCCTGCTACAATCCATGTTAGCACCCCATACCGACCAACTGCTCCAGCACCGCCACTGCCCCGCGGGCCCCGGCTGCGCTCCCTCAGCTGCGGCACCGTCTCGCGCCTCCGCCAGAACCCCGCCCGGCCCACCCACCTCCGCCCCCGCCGCGGGGGCGGCAACACCCAGTGGCGGCTGCGAGGTGGCTTTGGCAGACGCCCGCGAGGTGGCTTTGGCAGACGCCCGCGCCGCGGCAACGCGTGCCCGCGCGCGCAGTATCCCGGCGCTGGCGGCCGCCGTCGACGGCTCTGGTGGCGGCGGGCAGCGGAAGACCCACTCGCGCACGGCGCCGAACGTGCACCACCGCGAGCACCCCGTGATTTCCACGTCCACAATACTCCCCAGCAGGCCTGGCTCTTCGTCGATCAGCACCTGCAGCACACACCGCTCAGCAGACAGCTGCCGCCCCCCCCTTTCTAAGGGTCTATCCAGTCAGCCCACTTCGACATGTCGTCTGGTGCTGCGTAGCGCCTAAATCCGGCCTGGTAGCGCGATCAACAAAACACGGTTGGGCAACAAAACACAACCTTTCTAGGCAACGGGGCGAATGCTGCAATAAAGTGGTTGCCTGCTAAGCCGGCGCTACGTGCTGCGTGTTGCGTGCTGTGGGTGGAGTTGCCATGCGGCGCACCTGCGTGTACCATTTGTTGTGGGCCACAAGCTTGCCGGGCTTTGCGGCGCGGTCGACCACACACACGCGCTGCACCTGTCCGACTTCCACAGCATACGCGTCCGCGAACGAGTCCACCAGCGCAGACAGTCGCCGGCTGCGGGCCTTCACATCCTGCATGCATGCCAGCATTCGTATCCGTACTCACATCTGTGGACGACTCCAGCAAATTCAATAAACATCAGCAATATCACACCCCACCCACACAGCACACCCACACTGGTGGTACGTGCCGTGATGCACATGTCAACGCAAGGCCTGCCAACCACAGGCGCACTGCCGCAGCAACACAGCGCATCTCAGGCACGCGGCCGGTGCAAGGGTTTCACGAACACAACACACGCATGCACTGCACACCCACCGCGGCCCTCACGAACAGCATCTGCTTCTAGCTCGAGCCGGCTGCAGCTGCACCACATGCACCATGCATGCACCATGCATGCACATGTGTGAGATCAGCTCCATTGTGCTCAAGCGTTCCAGCGGTTCAGCGGCGGGTTTGGCTGATCCGGTGCCTCCCCCAATGTAACAAATCAGCTCATGGATCTTCTGTTCTTGCAGATAGGTCGCAACACAGAAAGCGCCCTTGGCCACATCAGCTCTCGTCACGCAGACACTCGATGTGGCACTTTCCATCAGCTCTCATCAGACTAGATGAGACCTGATGGGAAATGTGACACATCCACGCTCTGCGTGGCAGCAGGCAGCGCATAGCAGGCGGCTCACACCTGCGAGCGGACCTTCTTCATGCGTGCCGCCGGCGTGCCCGGCCGCGGATAGAACTGCGAGATGTGCGTGTGAGAGAACCGGTACTGCGCCACCAGCTCCATCGTCTCGTCGAAATCAGCCTCCGTCTCCCCCGGAAAGCCACAGATGATGTCTGTTGCGAGCTGCACGTCCGGCACGAGCCTGAGCAGCGTGTCAGCGCACCGCCGGAACTCCGCCGCGGTGTACTCGCGGTTCATCGCGGTGAGCACCGCGTCCGAGCCGGACTGTACCGGCAGGTGCAGGTACGCAAAGACGGCGGGGTGGCGCAGCGCGCGCGCGATCGCGGGCAGGTGCTCGAGGATGAAGGGCGGGTTGGTCATGCCGACGCGCAGCCGCACGCGGCCGTCCGGGGGAAGCTCTGCAATGAGCGCGTCGAGCAGCGTCGGGAGGTCTGCACGGCCATGCACACATGGGTCTGTGGGTGCCATGGCATGTCGCCACGCTGCAACAGAGTTCGCTGCAATGTGCCGCCACAGGGGCTGCGTGCAAGAGAGCATGCATTGCAGCGAGGGGTGCAGAGTGTCCAATGAGACCACAGGATCAGAGGGGTGCGGACAGTTCATTCATTGAGACCACAGGATGAGAGGGGCTGCGTGCATTAGAGGGGGGCGTGGATGGGGGTGCGTGGTGTGGCCCTCTCATCCTGTGGTCTCAATGAATGAAGTCTCGTGCAGCTGAGGGGGTGCTTGGATGAGAGGGGCCACCTGTCCCGATGTCGCGGCCATACGCGCCGGTGTCCTCTGACGACAGCCACACCTCGCGGATGGCGGGGTCGGCGACGGTGGAGCGCAGCCGCGCGACGAGCGCCGCCAGCGCGTAGCTGCCGAGGTGGCCCCGGGCGTGCTTTGTCTTGCAGTACGTGCACGCCCCGAGGCAGCCCGTGGAGAGGGGCAGCACCTCGACGTGGCGGTTGCGGCGCACCTTGGGCAGGTCCAGCGCCGGGAGCTCCTTCTTCGCGAGCAGCGACACGGCGTTGCCTGCCAGCGTCTGCTCCACCACGTCCACGATGCGGTCGATCTGTGTGACGCCGATCACCGAGATGCCCTGCATGTGGGCTGCTGTGTGCACCACTCAGCTGAGAGATCAGTTCGAGCACAGCCCCGGCCGGCACGGTGCCTGGGCTGGAGCAGGGAGTAGAGCTGCAGTTGCTGCGACTGTTCAGACTGCTGTTGGAGTAGATAGCTGGGGATGGACTCAGCTGGGGCAGTGGCAATGGACAGCTGACTGGCTCTCAGTACGAGCAGGCTCGTGTGTGGGCGACCATTGGCTATGCACATGGAGTGTGCTGGCTGGAGCACACAATACCATTGGAAGAGTTATATAGTGCCGGTTACGTGTGGCTGAGTGTTTGCTCGGTCCCCTGCAAAGGCTATGCGATGGAGCGACTCTGCCTGCGCACTGACAGGCTTGCAGCATGGCTGCGGGCCGAGCGTGTTCCGCGCGGTGTGACACTTACCTCTAGATCTTTAGACTTCTTGTCTCCCTGAGGAACGCAGCCTGCCACTACCAAAGGAATGCCGCGAGACTTTGCTTCCCCGATGGCGGTGGCCATCTGAGATTGGCTGGGGCTTTTCACAGTGCAGCTGTTGATCACCCACAGATCAGCGGACAGTCGGTTCTCTGCTTCCTCCTCTGTTATAAGCCTGGAGTCCAGCGGCGATGTCCGCAGATGCCAGCGGAGCAGCTGCGTTCCGGGGCTGTCCAAGGCGCAGGGCGTGGGTGTCGCACCTGTACCCGTAAGCTTGCAGGATCCCCATCATATACTCTGAATCACTTTGATTATGGGAGCAGCCAAACGTCTTTACGTATATCGACTGCGCGCCAGGCACACGTCGCCTGGTCTCCTCATCGACATCGGCATCGGGGCGTTCGGCCGAAGCGATGGCCAGCGGCTGTGGCGCATATCGCACGGGCCTTTGCTCAAGAGACACAAGTGGAGTATCTTCGATGTCGTCTACACTTGTGTCGCAGATAGCTACGTTCATGGTTAGGAATTGGCACCTTTAGACGCTGGCAACCACTACCTGCGCCCTCAACAAACAATACGGCATACCAAAGCAGGCTGCGTCACCAAGAAGGTGTCACAATCGTATCAATATGCCATGGGAACGGATGATCGCTCTGAGAGACAGCTGCACATGGTCTTGCGCGACGCCGATTTACCGCGGCAGATGGGGCCTGACACTTCACAACGGGAGGAGGGACTAGCCTGAATGCCCGAACAATCAAATGAGCAAGATTGATTCAGCTAGTTTTATCATGGACGCTTCCAGTGCAGTAGTTCTTGATCATTGCATCGATCTGCCAGCACACGATTGTCGCTCGCCACGCCAGCACAACTTGTGCTCCGCTCTCACAGGAGTTACAGAAGCGTAAACCATCGTAGTAACTCTCATCATACCATAAAGATGCGGTCATCATGATTTTAGTTGTGGCTTCGTAGAATTTGTGCTCTACCAAACCATCTAGTACTGCGGACCAAGGTTGAGCATAGGATCTAGCATCAGTGCAGATCGCGTCATCATTTGCTACGGCTTGCATTGGCCTATGTTTGTCCTCGTGCGCTTACATGAAGAATGCGTTTACAAAGGTCCGGAATCTTTGTCTCAGAACCACCATCTCGCGTACTTGTTCAACCTTTTGTCGCCGAAGCATCCTCCTTAATGCAGGTAAAGAAAGTAATTGATCGACGTTGAACTCGAGTGAGGAAGCTGTAGACCGATGCGCGCCAAAAGCCTTGCGCGCTTGAGTTTATGTCAGCGTGGACGTCGCCCCAATGGTGCGTTTGTGAGCAAATTCGCCCTGAGGCGCTCTTACTATGGCGCCAAAGCGCGAGGTGCCTCGATGGAAACCATGTTTTATACGGCGATGCATGTAAGGGAGCGCTACTTCGCCCTGTCCGCTAGGGCGCGACCAGACGACTCGGCCAAGCTCGAGACGTTACAGCACGTAGCTAATGGCAAAGAGCATCCAGCTGTTGTTGCATTTCGCAACGAAAGGTATGGCTTTATTGTGTGTGGCAAATAGCTTTGCCTTGTGGGACTGCAGATGCGTTGTGGTGTGAGTCACATAAGCTGTGTGGCTTGCCATGCTTGGTGCACCGAGGCATGCCGTCGCTTGCGCCTTGCCATGCGTGTTTCGTTCGCTGTTCGCGAAAGAATCATGCGGAATGTCGGCGGTACTTGCGTGCATTCGTGCACGCCCGCTAGTTGTTGCGATCGAAGTCAATGGAACAGCGGACCTGCAGCTGAGACTCCGACGTCGTGGGTGCAGGCTGGCCCTCGGCTTTTCTGCCGGAGGTCTTATGTTTCCGTACTATATTGGGATCATCTCTAGTCTGAGCGACCTGGGCATCATTCAACAGTCCAAGACGCCCATAGCCGGTGCCTCTGCTGGTTCTCTGATTGCAGCATGCTTTCATGCGGGCCTCCCTCCAGGCAGCCTGATGGAGGCAACTCTAGAGCTCGCAGCTGCGCTACGCAAGAGCGGCACATACGCCAACCTAGGGCCCACTCTCAAACCCATACTGCACAGGCATCTCCCCGAAGATGCCCATGAGGCGTGCAACGACTCCACCTTTGTAGCCATCACCAACATATCCGTCAGTGCGCCCCTCTCCGCATCCCCACCATCTCCACCTAACACATTTCCACCACATGCGGTCTCATGAGAGCACGAGCACGTCAGAACTGCGACTTCGCGTGTGCGTCAGCCACAGCGGTGCTTCCTCATATTCCACCACGGCAGCTGAACTGCATGCCCCGCAGCAATGTCCTGATCACCGCACATTTCACTCAGTGTTCTTATGCACCACTCCTTCATCTTATGCGGCAGCCACAGCAAGCCACCAGGCACAATGAGGCACCTGCCGAACACTCAAACCGCACGCTTGGCTCCTGAGTCCCGGTACACCGTAGATGGCAATGACCTAATCGGCTACGGCAAGCAATCACGTTTACAGTTACAGTGACGTTCAGGGCCAAGTGCGTCGCTGGTGTCGCGCTTTCACTCGAAGGAAGACCTCATCGACGCACTGCTAACCTCATGCCACATCCCCATCTACTTCAATGGCAACCTCACCACAACCTTCCGTGGTGGCCGCGCCATGGACGGAGGCATCTTCAACTTTCTGCCCGTGCCCCCCGCCGCCGATTACACCGCCCGCGTCTGCTGCTTCCCCTCCCAGAACTTCACACTGGTGCGGCCGGTCCTCCTGCACCCTCCAGCCACCCTCTCACCCCCTGCACTGCACCGCACCCGCGGTGCTGCCGCACACCGCGCATGCTCACGGTCGCGCTGGCTAGCACAGGCGTTTTGCCAGCACCACGTGTTGAACCATAATATGATGCGCATCCTGTTCCGCCACATGAGCAAATCTCCCAGCGTGCTACAGCGCTACAGCCAGCCTCCGTTGCACCCTGGTGACGCTCATGCATCACATCGACGCTCTGCCGCGAGTGGTACACTGTGCGCCACTGTGCGCCATCCAGGTGTCAATAGGCACCTGTCTGTTTCCGCTGCGGAGCTGGTCGCTGTGACGCTGTTTCGGTGTTGATGCCGTGTGGGGTGCTGCTGCTGCAGGCAGGCAACGTGCACGTGTCCCCGGACTGCTTTGACGCCACCTGGGCCGACATCCCGCTGCAGACGCTGCTCTCCTGGGCGCTCACGCCGGCAAGCGACGACGTGCTGTGGCAGCTGCACGACAAGGGCCGCGCGGACGCCGCTGCGTGGGCACGGCTCACAGGGGTTGGGGACGCCGCCGCCCCGGACATAGACGACTGGTACCGGTACGCGCCGCTGCATTGGACACTGCACAAGGCATTGGCATGCGCCGTACATGCATACCTCCTGATTCCTCTTCCTCCCCTGTCCGCAGGGGTGCTGTGGCCGATGCCCCTTTGGATTTGGCGTGATGGCCGATTGGGTTTTTTTCCTTTGACATGGACGGCTTTGCCACGTCCCGTTTCCCGGTGGTACCTTAAGCGTTGATGCCTGCTCGCCTGCCGGTTTTGCGGTCGTGGTGCTGTCTCCATGAGGGCCTACCTTGATGCTCTGCCACGGCGTGGAGCTGGTTGGTTGTGATCTGTCTTTTTTTTTACATGTGGTGGCGACTCTGTTTCTGCCCGTTCCGCCCGGGGCCAGGGGCTGCTGCAGTAGAGCACATGCCGAACAGCAGCAGCTTATGTTGGCTCTGGCTCCCGTGATGGTCCATATCTGGTGTGCATGCTGTGGCCTGAATGTGGTGCTGTGCGCAGGTATAATCATCTGCATGAGGCGGTGCATGTGGCCCCACCGGTGATGTCAGTCGATGACAACAAAGACGGAAATGCTGCATAGAGCACCGCGCCCGGGCCATACAGAGCAGCGTTCCGGGATTTCCTTCATAGAGTCGAAGTTTGTGGACATCGGCTGCCTGGAGACAGTGCTTCGTGCATGCCGCATCTGAGCGGTTGAGCGTGTACAGCTGTCAAGGCCGAGTCAGCGCAGTCGATGGTTCAGTCAATTTCGATGTAACGTTTTGCACGCTCACGACGCATTCGCTTGCGAGACTGTGCCCTGAATGCACCCATGGCGTGCACATGGCACATTGCGCCATAATCTTATCGCAGACACGGGCCAGCGCAGCTGCTGCGCGCAGGCACACCTCGTGATGGGTTCCGGCTAGCGTCGCTCAAGCCACCACCACTGGCGCTCCTTTGCGCGCTGTTCCGTGCAGGGCCCTGTGATTCAGCTGTCGCATCACCAGGACCTCGAGCTACATTCCTGGTGATCATTCAACATTTCGTCTTCGGTGGGACTCTGTTCGCACATATTTCAGTTTCGCAGTCCAGTGTCCTCATGATGCAAGACATGCTTGGCTGGTGCACGGCTCCGTTTTGACGTGGTGGCATCAGGTGGACGTTATGATACGTTATCCAGTGTTCTTCATTGCGTTTTTAGGTACAGCGTTGTATGGGCCGCAACAAGCGGCTGGCAGTGGTACGCTTTCCAGACATCGGCGTTGTTCAGTGCGAACGCATGGACTTTCTCTGACAAGACCAGTCACGGTGATGCAGAGCGTGCTCCACAGTAATCATGCACTCACAGCACTGCATGATAGCTATGGTCGTCTGCGCATGGCGACAGCAGGAAATGGCTTCAGCCGATCGAGCTGCAGCAGCGTTGAACGTCTGCACGGCGCGGGTAGAGCTGTATTTTAGAGTTCAGGGTCCATAAAGTCAATTTTATTGCCCTTAAAACAAGCCCTTTAATAAGCCCTAAAGCGGATTTTGCATGGTTAAACTCTGAGCCTTTAAAAAAATTAGCACCACCATGCTAAACAATGTTCAAGTCCCAATCGAAGTTTAGGACACTTTAAAGCGCACATTTAAGTGTATTTCGGGAGGAACTGAGCATCCTGTGGGACCGCCATGGTCCACCATGGACCACTGTGACAATATCTGATCTGGGAATCAATGAGGCGCAGTTGGATGAGGCTGTGGAGAGTGCGTTTCCTGCAATGCATATGTCTCGGCAAATGCAAGTCATGGCCAGCTGCATTATCAGACACGCTGCCCTCAAAGTGAATGCACACCGTGTGACATGGCGCCAAACGATGTGTTGAAGAATGCATATGTTGCGCGGTCGCACAGTTTGTGCAGCATGCTGCAGCTGTGATGCACCCATAGACGATCTGTCATGCGTAGAGCAGATGAAGGGAATAAGCTTGAGATTGCACGCCTACTAGCTGGCCCAAGCCAGCCAATGAATGACAGCATGAGCGAGGATGAGGGTGCCTCAGGCTGTGATGAAAGTGTGGATGGAGATTGGTAGGCGTGCGCCATCATGGACAGTGCTGGTGTCAATCTCTTATACGGTGTTATTCAGCTGGTGTCACTCTACCATTTTGACATATCAGTGCAAGCCAGGGCCTTGCAGGTTGAAAACTCAAGTTGCCAATAGCCTCACAGCTTCAGAGAGCAGCCCAAAGTGGCACATACAGGCGCACAGACTCATTCGGACTTGTGTGCAAACTTTATCGAAATAATCGCTAAACCGTGGTTCTGGGTCATTCTAAATAAACTTGCTTTTGGCACTCCAATTTTAAGTTTGAAAAATTTTAGAAAATTGGTTTATTGCTAAAGCTGTTTGAGTGCTCCACTAAATTACAGCTCTAGGCGCGCGGAGGGGCCTAGGACGCAGCGCTTTCGGCCTGTCTTGAATGTGTGTGAAATGCGTGCACAGCACAAGCATTTGCCTGCAATTATCATCTGTCATGGTTTTTGCAGGAATTCCTCGTCAAACCGAGGATGGTGTCCCAGGCATGGAAGTGGCAGTTCGGCAGGCCCTTTTAGACTATGGCGTCACCGTCGGACTTGACGCCCTCTCAAGCCACATACACGACATCACCATCAAGGAAGTTGATACCACCATCTCGGTGCCATTATTGGGCCAGGTCGACCTCACCATAACTAACATCAAGTGTCTCAACTTCAAGGAGCCTCGTGAGCTTGCCAAAGTTGAGATCGAAAACAGCACATTTTCTGCCTCCTCAAACGCGATATCGGCAAAGTTCGAGTACCAATGGACCTGGAAGTCTCACAGCTTGCCTCTCGACGGTGATGGGGGTGCGATTCCTGTGATGCTGCAACAGCAGCGTGCTCTGTGTGTGTGTGTGTGTGTGTGTGTGTGTGTGTGTGTGTGTGTGTGTGTGTGTGTGTGTGTGTGTGTGTGTGTGTGTGTGCACATCTTGTGAGCAGCACTAGTACTGGCGAGCGTAGTGAGAGAACGCTTCTAGTAGTTTCGGGTGGTACGGGCCTTCGTGATGAATGCTTTTGGTTGGAAATGCTCCAATGCTCCAACCTTCTGCTCATGTCTGCCTGAGCATGCCATGTTCGCCTCGACTGCTCTGCATGCACATCCTCCCGCCAAAGCATTCTAACACAACGCTGACAGTCTGCTGCCTGACAGCAGCTATGAATCATGCAGATGGCTCCATCGCGTTTGACTCTGGCGATGTGGCCATGAAGTTCAGTGTGGCGGACGAGGGCGGCCCTCAGATCATCGTGAACGATGCCAGCATCCACTTCGAGGACATACAGCTCGAGGCCCACGGCTCCCTCAGCTGGCTGTACAACGCCCTACTCGTGCTCTTCCACAACTCCATCGTCAGCCAGATCGAGGACCGCATGACCGAGGCCCTGCTGAGTGACGTGCCAGCGAAACTCAACACGTACCTCAAGGCCCTGCCCTCCACTGTGCGACCACTCTCATCCATCCTACCACCCATCTGCACCATGGCAGTCACTCACAGCCTCCCCTGACCCGATGAACTGCCTGTGTCCCTCTACAGTGTCAAAATTCCAGGCAGCTGATGAGCTCTCAGCCATACTATTAGAGTGGTACCCCTGGCCTGGATCGGTTTGAAGCCAGCTGCCAAACGCACTGATTACACCCACCAGGCATACTTCAGTCACTAGCTCTGCCTAGCATGCCGCACGTTCTCCGCTCTGATTGTTGCCCTTTGTGGCTTCACACGAGCCAACCTGAGCATGGCTACTCATCATCCAGGAGTGTACATGCATGGGATGGCACAGGCCCCGCTCCTGCGTCTGCCTCACTGCCGCAGGGCTCACCTGAACTCCTGCTCTAGGTGGTCATCCGAGGGCTGCCCATTTCAGCAGCATTCCAGTACGGCATCTACACGCACGGCTTCCTCATGGTCCGGGCCTTCCCGACTGTAGGCACGCCAGCCATGCAGCGCCCGCTGCCCGCTGCAGCTCTGAGCCACGCAGCTACGGCCCATGCGCAGGGCAGCAGCTCAGCAGGAGCCGCCTCTGCACAGCAGCTGGTGCAGCAAGCCGGCACGTCAGCGGTCGCTGTGGGTGCGGCGGCATGGACAGATGAGGGACTTGTGCATGGTGCGGCCACTGTGACGAACTCCACTGTGACCAACTCCACTGTGACCAACTCCACTGTGACCAACTCCACTGTGACCAACTCCACTGTGACCAACTCCACTGTGACCAACTCGCATGGCACAGGAACACGGCCTGTGCCATGCGTGTGCGCGTCTGAGTGGGGTTTGCGGTTCACTTACCCCTTCGGCTGCTGGGTCCCGCTTCGCCGGAGGTGTCGATGGCCTAAACGGCTACGGCAAGTAATCAAACATATGCATTTGTATTTACTGTGTGTTTACACGCGTTGACCACAGTGGTTCACCAGAGTCCATGATGGGTGAGCAGATGCACGATTGTGCTCAAAGGTTGTGCTGCCGATTGCAGCAGGCTCGGTGCTCACTAAGGCATGACCTGCCACAGCTGTTCTGCTGCATACCAATCCAGCGTTTACCCGCTTTCCGGAAGGCGGGACAGCACCCCTGCAATGTCCCCCCACACATGTGGTGTGCGTGTGGTTGCGCCAGCTCGCATGACAGCCTATAATTGGATGACCAGCTTACTTTGTGACTCATGCAAGCAAGTAAACAAAACAGTTAAATGGTTCTGCTGACGCCGGGTGCCAACACAGGCGTACTCTGACGTGCCAACATAGGCATACTGTGACGTGCCAACATAGGCGTACTCTGACGTGCCAACACAGGGCCACTCTGCCGTTCGATCAAGTTGCACTGCGCAGTGAGCACCGGTGTTCGATTGCACGATTTTGCCCAGGGGCCCTGCTGGTCTGGCGATGACCTGTTATTAAATGATATCAACGGTATCACCAACTTTAAACCTGGCGCGGCTTTGCCTGCCATGGCTGTCTTTCCAGACGCACCTATCTTTCCAGACACACCTGGTCATGAGCACATGCGCAGGTGCGGATGGTGAGCGCCTTGCAGCAGCCCTGCATGAAGACCCGCTCAAGCGTGTGGGACACACGATGGTCACGCTCTTCAATGCCGCCTGGCAGCAATGGCTGCCGTCGCAGCAGCTGCAGCTGGGGAGCCCCGCCTCCGCGGGCTCGCTGCTCGCCGCCGGGGACGGCATGCAGCCGGTGGGAGACGGTGGCCAGAGGTGCCCGAGCAGCACAGTGCCGCTGAACGTCAGCAACGCGGACATCGCGTCGGACTCGCACATGGCGACGCTCTTTGTGAACGACGCCGTGCCGCAGTGCCTGCTTTGGGCGCTGCACAAGGAGGCGCTGCTGCACTACACGGTCAAAGACGGCGAAGTTCCCGGCGTGCGGCCCCCGGCCTCCCACCTGCCTGCGCTGATCTCGCGGTGCCGCACAGTTGTCACGGGTTCATGAGCCGGTGTCATCCATGGGCTGGTGTGTCCAGTCCGGGACACACACTGTGGAAGCAAGCCGACGTGCTTGCTGTCCATGCAAACCCGCCTCCCTCTCGACGTGTTACCGCTGTGAATGGGGCAGCGTAGTGGGGTCGGTGCAAGGGGCTGTGCATGGGGCAGCGTAGTGGCGTCGGTTCTCCTTCTGATCCTTCCGGCGGTGCAGGTCCGGCTGCTGACGGACGTCTTCGCGGTGCTGATCCCAGGTGTCCAGGAGGACTACCCGCACCGCTCGATTGCTCTGAGCCTCGACGCGACGTCGGAGCCGGAGGTCGCGTTTCTGTCCGGCAAGGGCGCCCGCTTTGCGGGCTCGTATGAAACGCGGGTGTACGTCCTGCCGGCCGACTATGCTGTGGAGGCGGCCGGCAGCACTGCTTATGCCACCGGCAGCGGCCCCCAGGTGGCGGCGGCGGGGCTTCCGGACGGCTCCATCGAGGTGGCTGTGCTGGAGGCGGAGCTCTCTGGTGTCGTTGACCTGCAGTTCAAGCAGTCCAAGGTGTCTGACCTGAAGGTGTGCCGGGGTGCCTCTCAGTTCGTGTGCCTGTGACTCTTGGAGTCCTTCCTCCCTCCAAAAATTGAACCCCGCATCTCTGAATTTTCGTCTGTGCATTCCCAGCTACAGCAGCTTTGATGGAAAGGTTTCAGTGCAAGTGTCCGATCAGGCGGTCCATGAATTTGCAAGTATAGGAGAGTTTGTGTAGCACGTGTGAAGCTGATTGCACTCTTGTTGTGTCGTTGTACGCTGGCTGGACGGTGAAGCCCGGACCAATCAGGCATGTGTCAGGGGTTGCGGTCAGGTGCGCTCGCCAAAATGACATGCACTGTGTGTTACGGATTGTATGTAGCTGTACGTTGAGGGTCGCTGATCCAGGGCATCGTGTACAGCGCACAGCTAGTTTGTAGGTTCACACTGGCCATTCCAATCAGTCACATAGTGGACGCCACCCGGCCAGACAAGTGCCTGCCTACAGCTGAGTGTGTGCCTTGCTGCTGCAAAGGTCGTGGCAGTTGGGGATGATCATCGTTCGCGTCACTCATTCAGCGTTGCTCGATCAGCTTGCTTGCTGACGTCGAGTGTATGAGAGCAGGTCAAGTACACGATCAAAGACTCGAAGTATAAAGTCAGCGCATGGGCCTGGGAGGCGACGGTGAAGTATGTGGTGGGGCAGGTGCAAGTCAGGGTCGGGGTGGAGGCGCTGTGGGACAAGTTTGTTGCACATGGAGCGGCATCAAAGGTGCACGCCCAACACACCCTCGGCGTGTACCTCCCTGGATGGTTCCAGCTGGCTGTTGACTTCCGGGTAGACCTGGACTGAGTCGAGAAGAGTACTCCTAGTATGACAGCAGAGGGTCAATTTTGAGTTATTGTGGTAGACAATGTTCGGAGAGATAGGTTGTAACATATTCAATTCAAATTCGGTCGCGGCCCATGTAACCTGCACACTTAAGACTGCCAGAAGGGTCCTCACCAGACATGTGACGTCCGTGTGTGCACGATTTACATCGCACTCTACCGGGGATGGGCTGCCCAATACCATAGCACATGTGAGCAGTTTTGCAAGGATGCCTCCATGCCTGCCGACACCTCTCTTGTCAATCACACTCGCACAGCGCAAAATAATTTCCACAGCCAGCTCCCAGGGAGCCAGCAGGACCTCAGCCTTGCAGTGGCTAGAGTGAACAACACCACAGCAGCAGACTAGCAGCGAGCCCACCACCTCGACGATGGCTGTGGCATGCAGCAGGGAACAGCTGCACCGCGCACCCCTGGCAGCTGCGGCAGACACAGAGGGCATTCATGCTGCAGGTCCCACAGCGCTTTCACAAAGGCAGTACTGGTCAGTACATTGGGCCCCCCATGCCACCCATGCCACCTGCCTGGCCCGGCCCCATATGCTGCTGCGGGGGGTAGCCGCCGCCGGGCGGGCCCCCCATCTGCATGCCACCCATGCCTGGGCCCCCCATCGGCCGGCCTCCCGGCATTCCTTGCCCCATGCCCTGCCCCATGCCCTGCCCCATGCCCTGGCCCCCCATTGGTTGCTGCGGCGGCTCGTGCGGCGGCCGCGCTCCGTTAGGCTGGCCCCCCATTTGCGGCGCGTACCCGGCCTGCTGCGGCGGCTGCCGCGGCGGCGGCGGCTGCTGCTGCGTGCCTGGGTCTTGCGGCAGTTGCGGCACTGCGGACATGGGCATCGGGCCCGGAACGGCTGCAGTCGCAGCGCCGGCCTGCGCAAGCGTGAACTGCAGCCGCGAGAGGAGCGTGGGCACCGCGGAGATGACAGGGCCGTACTTCGAGGCATGATCATACAGCTCGAACAACGGAACGGCGATGAGCTTGAAATTGCGTGGAACCTGCAAGCATTCCACACCGTGATCGCATGTGCAGCTTGCCATGTGCGATCACAGCCTGCGCACAAGTCCTCATCTGTGCAGCTACATGCGGCTCTCTACATCGCGTGCTGCGCTGCAGTGCAGGCTCACAAGCAGAAGAGCGTGCATGCAGACGTCTGCCTACTGAAGGGTGTGCTCCAGGAGGCAGGCGTCTGCATGCCATGCTCTTCTGCTTGACGCTTGTGTCAAGCAGAAGACTTGAAGCTTGTGTAGAGCCGAGCTGGGCCCTCAGCTGCAGACCATCATGCAAGTTGAGCATGCAATGGGTCGAGCTGTATAGCGTCCTATCTATGGCTACCTGTGCAGTGTGAGCATGATCCACGCGCTCATGTTATGGGTCGGGGAGGAGGGTGGGGGCTGGCCTATGCAATGATCAGGGGCGCACAGTGAGGAACGCCTTCTCTGGAAGGTTGACTAGGAAGAGCTTCTTGGTCTCTTTTGGGCGCTCGACATGAGTCGGGCAGTACGGGTAGATTTGAGTTTCAAAGTTCGGTCTATAGAAAGTCCCGAGGCAGTCGGCCACTTGCCATTTCATCTGGAGGTCTTCCGATTTTGCAGGCCCCAGATGGCGGGTCAGTTTTCTCTGCAGCCCTGTTATTTCTGCAGGGCACGTTGGAAGTGTGAGGACGATGGCACAGCAGGTCTGACCTGCACAGCTGTGTCAGCAGACACCAGTGGCAGAGCATTACCATCCTCACCCGGTTTCAGTTTGCCACCCGGGAGCCTAAAGAAGGATGGGTTTGGCTGAAGAAGAAGGGCATGAATCGTGTTGTGTTGATGCACCAGGAGGATGCCCTCAACTGTTCTGCGCATGCCTTCCTCTGCATACCTGCATAACGGTTGGGGTCATGTGCATCCACCTCTAATGAACAGCGCGGGCGCAAAGTCACCAATGTTGGGGGGGTTTGTTTTTGGGATGTGCCTCTATACGTAGGCTCACCTGTCCTTCAAGTGTTTGAATCGTGCTTCTAGGTTGCGCTGCTTCTCGACTTTTGGGGACTTGTTGCCGAACGTATAGTTCTCGAGAGGGAACACAGTGTATTTGTTCTGACCGGCACCAACATAAGCCATGTTGACCTCAGCGGCCTACGCTCGTCTACAAGGGATTTCCGCGGGAGAAGGCGGGTTTGAAGTACTCCGCAACTCTAATTCTGCATCGGCCATGAGGACCCAAGCTGCACTACAAGGTTACAGCATGTATAACGGAGCTGCAACATACAATAACGCAAAAGGAGTTCTCTGTGATCAGCGTCGTGTTAGGCGCTGTCCATGTGCGCATACACCTGGTCTTTGATCACGCAGGAGGCTACGGGTCATGATACGTAGAGAAATACCTGTATCCTGCTGCAGACATTAAATTTCTTCGGGATTATGTGTCACGATGGCTGTTGGTGGATCGTGTTGGTGATGCTGTGGTCCTGTAGTCGCTGCAGCGCGCTGCCACACTTGTGGCTTAGGTGTGCTGTCTACTCAGTTTTCACAGCCCATGCAGTGCTGCGAATATGCCGCCATGTTGCAGGCCTCGATCTCTTCCCTTACAAAGCCCTCCGATCCACTTTTAGCTCAGCTTGTCTCAAGTCTCAATTGTCTCTGCGCATGGTCGCGGAGTGCCCTAGCCAACACGAAGCTCACGCCAAATACAGCCGAAGTACGAGATCTCGACGGGTTAAATCATGCACACATGTGCAACTGCTCCTAAGACTGAATCATGGTATTTCTGCTCGCGTTGTAACAGCGTGCAGTGAATCCAGCAGGACATACCGCTAGTGAGGCGTGGAGCGCGCGCATCACTTCGAGAACCGCGCCCATGTTGAACCCATAGCTGATTTGCACGCCAGGTGTAACAGGTGAGCTGCCGTTCGTGGGAAAGACCCGCCCTCGCTGAGATGAAGACTGTGCAAGACTCGCCTGGCCAGGTCTCTGCGCCTAACAAGTATGCACCCCCCTGCATCTCATGGTGATGCTATGCTTCTTTTATCCAGCTCAAGCCCACCACTACGAATCTCTTCCTCTCTTTTGTCCGAGAAAGAGCACTGCTGTGTGAATGCAGGCCAACAGCTAATCCCTTCAAAGTCCCATCAGATGGGGCTATCTTTCATGTCCGCGAAAAAGAGAAAGAGGTTCGCAAGGCCTATGCACAGGAGATGCGCATGAAGCCTGTTGCCGAGAAGTCAACATTTGCATCTCGCATGGCTGCTACTGTCCAGCCAGATGCTGAGACCAGGCGCAAGGCACCGCCCCGCAACCACGGGTCTGCTTCTGCATCCGCAGCTGTCACAAGCATTCCTGCAGATGCTGAGCGTACACTGGCAGAGGCAGCATCTCCAGACGCGAGGCGCAATCGGCCTCCCCGAGAGCGCATTGCAGACTTCATCGCAAAGAAACGGGAGATCTTCCTGGTCCAGATGTCGCTCGATGTGAAGCGGTCAGAAATACGGAAGTTGGAAGAGAGAATTCTGCAAAGGCACGTTCAACCATGTGCAAGGCCACAGCTGTCCCACTGCTCAGCCTGGGCAGCATCACAGCACCTGCACAAGCTCATCAGACTGGTCACAAGACTCCAGAGCATCCCCTGTCCTTTTTCTTTGTTATGGTTGTTAGGTCTTCCTTTCTCGCCATTGCTGCAGATCCTCACATGATAGCAGCAGCCACCTGAACAGCAAGCTGCATGCTGTTCACTGTCCATTATTCACCGTGCCTGACAATCAGCATCAGGAAAGCCGTGCAGGGAGGACGCACTGAAGCGAAGTGAGGAGATGCTGGAGAGTGATGCCATCAAGTTTGACCAGTTCCTGCGGGACAACGAGGCCCAAGTCAACGCCGCCATCAAAGACGCTGACAATGAAGCCAAGAAGCGCCAAGACCGCCAGGTGCGCGCCCGCCGCTGCAGCATACCACACCTGCGACAGTGCACCAGGGAAGCTGAAATACCACTCACGCACCTGCGCACCCTGCGCACCCAAACCTCGCACAGCCTGTTCTCATTGGTGCCTCTGACAAGTCCCGTTTGCACAGAAAGTCCCACTGTTGAAGGCCCCGTTGTTGAAAATCCCGTTGACAGTCTCATTTTCACAGCTGTGTGTGTCCCCAAATGCACCGGTCCGTGATGTGTGCATCGCTGTGGGCTATCACATCTGATACTGACGGCGCCGTCAGAGCAGATGGAGATCAAGCGGCTGAACGGCCGCATTGCCGCGGCGCGCAGCGAGCTGAACAAGGCGGAGGAGCACCTCGCGGACTGCGAGCGCTACAAGCACTTCCTCGACGCCATCACGCCGTCGGCGCACTTTGAGGCGGAGGCCGCGGCGCGCGAGCGTGCGCGTGCTGCGGTCGAGTCGGCGTGGCGCGCAGAGTGCGACGCCGTAGAGTCGGGCAAGGTGGACGCGGCCGCCGCGAAGCAGCAGGCGGAGCATGACTACGCGTTTGCGCGCACCCAGCAGGTGCGCCCTGCGGCCGGATGACCCGTCAAGAGATTGGCAGCCGGAGGCGCCGCTGTGCATGTGATGGGATTGGGCCCCTTTTTTGGTTGGGCGCGCATCAGCCGCCGCAACGTCAGGCAGCTCCCATAGCCCATCTGCATGCTCTCCATGCGGCTGTTGCTCTTGCCCTTGACCAGGCTCCTGCACAGAATGCATTCCACATGGGTCAACATGCGGCTCCACATATAGAAAGCATAGGCAGCAGCGGTGGAGCTGGCTTCCCTGCACACAGTGCGTGCGGTCTTTCTGGGACAGCGTGGCGACATCGGGCCTGTGGTATCAAGTGAAGCGAGTCGCGCCAACCCGGTTCGGGATACCAAACGCAGAGATCCTCTTGCGTGAGAGGCAGGTGAAGGACATGTGCATGGCAGGTCCGCGCCTCCTAGCATGGTAGTGGGGGACAGAGCTGCAGCGGTGCAGGAGGCCGACCGTGCGACGGCGGCGATCAAACAGGCGACGACCAACCTTGCCGAGGCGAAGCTGCGGCAGGCGCCGCCGAAGCCGGCCGCGGCGTGCGAGGACGCGGCGGCCGAGGCTGCTGCGCGGTCGGCCGCCGCCATGTTCTTCCACCGCCCCGAGCAGCTCATGTCCATCCTCGCCGACCTCGAGGAGCAGAACCTCTTCCTCATCCAGAACGCGCAGGAGGCCGAGGAGGCGCTTGACGCCGTCGAGGCCACCTACAAGTACGTGCTGCGCGCTGCGTGCTGTGGTCGCAGCAGTGGAGGTCATGGGCATGGCTTTGAATGATCGCGTGGATTCAGAGTTGTGGGGGTTTGTGTGTGTGTGTGTGTGTGTGTGTGTGTGTGTGTGTGTGTGTGTGTGTGTGTGTGTCAGTGGTATGGCGCAGCACGTGCCACGTGGGGTGCCTGGTCAAATTGAGTTGAGTGGTGCCGGGATCACTGCTGGTCCTGGACATGAGAGCACCATCACGCCGGACTACTTGGCTGTGGAAAACGGAGACGGTGTGCCGTGTGCACCTGCATGCATGTGGTGGCAGGGAGACTTGCAGTGGCGGTACACAGCTCGCAACAAGAGCACCGCGGCGAGGTTCATGACGTTGCGCCTGCACGTGGCGCAGACGCCCATCCTGGAATATTTCAAGAGAGCTCACCCCGCCATCTCGTTGGTACTGATGTGGCCACGCGTGGCAGGAGTGGACGAGGTAGTGGAGGGCGACAGCGGGGCGTGGCTGCAGGCGCACACAGGAGACGATGAACGCGGAGGTGGAGGCGCTGCAGGCCACCCAGGAGGAGCTCGAGGCGGCGATGCGCAACGAGCAGGAGACAGTGGAGCTGCTGCGCGCCCGCGCCGGCAGCGCGGGAGGCGGGCAGCTCATCTTCGATCACCCCGTCTCCCTCGAAGACCTTACCGACAAGGTGGCCCCCTCCACCCCTCACTCCCCCCCCCCCTCCGCACATGCGATCACCCTACTAGCGACGAGGGCGCTGTCAGCTCTGCATGCGGCTGCCCACCATGTGGCTCCTGTGCCTGTGGCCAACGTGTGGCGTGAATCACGGCGGATTTGGCGACAAACGCGAGTCGCAAGCTGAGTCCCTGTTGCCGCTGTGTACACCCAGCAGCGAGCGCAGCTCTCCCAGGCCGCATGCGGCCTGGCTGACTTCTGGTACTTCTGGTACTTCTGGTGACGTGGCTCGTGCGGTGCACCCAGGCCTCCACTGGGGCGGTGCACCCAGCGGCGCATGTACGTCTAGGTGCTGGACCGGTGGTGCTGATACTGGTGTGCAGACTGAAAATAAAAATAAACAAAAACCATTAAAAACGCGTGCACGAGCCGCAGTGCAGGTGGAGGTGGTGTACCGGCGGTGCGGCTTTGACGTGGACCCGTCGGCGGCGACGCTGCAGATGCTGACCAACATCGAGACGCGCCTCGAGGACTACCTGCGCCAGGTGGCCGTGCTGCCCCCAGACTTCTGGGAGGCGCAGGAGAAGGCACGCGAGAAGGAGCGGCGCCACCAGGCGCGTGACGCGAAGGTCCAGGCCACCAAGGAGGTGCGCTGTGCATGCTGCTGCTGCGCGTGCCCTGCACCAGACCGCTGCTGCTGGTGCCCAGGCGTGCGATGCCGGGCTGGCTGGCTGCTTGAATCTTGAGGTGGCTTCCGGATCAGCGTGAACAGTTGCAGCTGACTCTGGGATCGGCCCTGGTATTTCGGCTGTAGGATAACGGGGCAGCAGGCAGAAGCCAGTCACGCAGGCGGTGTGATGACGGTGCGAGGAGAGCGGCAGTGCGTGGCTGCAATGGTGGACGCACACAGGATGTGGCAGTATGGGGTGCGGAGATGAACGCGAGATGAACAGGATGTGACAGTGTGGGGTGCGGACAAACTGGACGTGATCTGGGGCGGAGTGAGTGAGCATTTGGCCACTTGAACAAGCCAAACACATTACGGGTCCAACTTGGGTCCAACTTACACGACTCGCTTTCACATCCCGGCAGCAGGCTCGTGTCACGACAGCTGCTCGTGGTTGCGAGCATATGGGACTCAGAGCCTGCGAGCCTGGCTGGTAGGCGACTGTGAGACCCCACCCACAGTCCGCAGCAGTGCAGCTGAGGTGCTGCGCGTGGGTGCAGGAGCAGGAGCGGCGGCTGCGCAAGGCGCTGGAGCGGGCGGCTGCACCGGTGTTCCGCAAGGTCGGGCGGCCGGTCATGTTCCGCAGCCGGCCGGCGCGCAAGGCCAAGCGTGTTCAGGTGGAGCGCCGCGACGACGACGCCGTCGAACTCGAGACCTTCCTCGCCCGCGACATGCTCTAGCGCACGCGCTGGACGCGTCGATCGCACCGGCTTTGCCGCCGTGTCCGGATGCGGTGAGCTCCGCCTGCACACCGCCCCAGCTGCGCCATGGCCTGTTGCAACGGTGATCAGCGCAGTGACCCGAGGCAGGTGCATCCACCGTGGCCGTCTGTTGCACCGAGATAAATGTGTGATATGGGTCGTTGTATGCAACGAAATGCTGGTTTGTTGCAGCGCTGTAGCTCTGTGCGTGTGCTCACAGGCTGCCTGGCAGCGTGGGCCGGGCCAAGCAGTGTGAGATGGATGTTGTGGGACCGCGTGGGTCATCCTGCACTGAAGGTTGTGCATTGCCTGTTGCAGAAGCTGCAACATACATGGCCATCCCTGGGCTTTGTGTTTTGCTGATTGATGTGTAACAGGTGGCAACGTGCTTATGCTGTTCACACGTGTTCCCACGGAGCCTGAGCTCAGCTGAGTGGCACGTTTGGCTGCACTGGAGAAGCCCATGGCATGACTTCTGACAGCCGAGAGGTTCTATGGCGCTGTCTCGTGTTTGCGGAATATGCTCTGTATGGTCGGATTGGGTCTTGCGCTGCATGAAATGAAGATGCAGTTGAACTGGTCTGCACTCACCTTTTGCCATGGGCGTGCCAAGCTACTCCTGTATGAGAATGCATGCAAGCATTCCCATGTCGGGAAATTCCCGGTAATCGCTTGCCGGCTAGGTACTATGCGTGCATCAGATCTACACGGCGCATGGGACGTGCGACCTCCTCGCGCTGGTTATACTATGGCCATGCAACGGAAATCTGGTCCGCCATGGTGCTGGCGTTGCACGTGACTTCAGCCGCACTGTGCCTCACCTGATTGTGGTCATTGGCCGCATCCTCAACTTGGCGCCGTGTTGGCCACGTCGTGGGGTCTCGACTGGTTTGTGGCCGACCGGCCCGCACCACAGACGTGTGTGCATACGCAATTTGACAAGAGGCATGGCTGCTACGCACGGCCGTGCACGGTTCTGATCCTAAAATATGCCGTTTATAATGTAAGTCGGCGCATCTGGATACACACTACATGCTACGCCGCGCAACATAGTCTTTCACAAGTACGTTTGAACTCGTTCCAAAACACAACGTGCGTGCTCTATCACGTTACAACTCCGCAGTTGCCAGTTCTTTTCCGTTCACAAAAGTTTGAGCAGAGATGAGCCGACTATCCATCGTCCGAGTCCTGGCCAACACCATCGCCGAGAGCCGGGCTGTCGAAACATTCAAGGTGAGCGTATGTGTGTACGCAGCGTGCAAGTGCGCGCACACTCAGGATTTGCAAGAGAGCTAGTCACACTTCTACTTTGATTTATGCAAGTTGTGGTGCCAGTTGTGGTGCCAAGTGGTTGCGAAGAGCACCACCGCGATCATGCACTATGCATACGCCAAGCGCGCATCATCCGACACTGCCCCGTACCCGTACACATCAGCAGCCTGCGACTCAATATGAATGTTGTCGGGCGTCAAATTCCCCGATGATCACCACAAGCTGTGCATGCAGCTGTCCAACCGATGCATGTCCTCCAAGGCAGAAGCAGCACGCGGTGGGTACCACCAAGACCTGCAGAAGGACGACTCTCAGCAAGGTGCGTGCCGCGGTGGTTTCTGCCACCACATTGTTGTCTCCAACATCCTTCGTGCACTGTCATCATGTCAATATTTGTGACTACCGTCACAGCGCCCAGCCACTGCATTGATATGCCACTGCCTGCTCATGAGGTTGGCTGCCACCATCTGATTGGCCCGTTGCAACACGATGGCTGCTCGTCTTGCCTCGGTGAAATGGAAGTGTTCACTGGGTCTTCCAGCTGCTGTTGCGACCGCTCTTGAGTCATGCGTATGTGCAGCTATCAATAGACTGACTGAGGAAGCTGCACGAGTTGCCCACGAAGTGAAGGGTCGTGTCACCGGGACGTATGATCCGTCACAGTATAGCACGGGTTCGTCCGGGGGGGTCAAGCCAGACACAGCAGACATGACCCAGCAGGCCCAGGAGTATGTGCAAGAAGCCAAAGAGAGTGCAGCAGACACAATGAACGCGGCCCAGGAGAAGGCTAAGGAGACGATGCATTCCGCTGGCATTGATGCTGAAAGTGCCATGAACACAGCCCAGGACAAGGCCCAGCAGGCCAAGACGGCGATGCCCAACAGTGCTGCAGATGCGATAAACGCAGCATCAGAGACAATGCAGGACACTGCACAGACAGCGCAGTCCCATGCTTCATCCGCCATGAACTCGACGCAAGACACACTGAAGGAAACTGCAGAGGTTGCCCGGGACCAGGCTGCCAGCGCCGTCAACTCAGCCCAGGACAAGATGTCACAGGCAGCACAGACAGCCCAGACTCACATTCCTAAGGCCATCAACTCGGCCCAGAAGACCGTGACGCAGGGTGCTCAGGCAGCAGGGAGCACCGCACAGGACACCTTGACGCAAGCTCAGGAGAAGGTGTCTGAAGCCTCCAGCTCTGCTGCCAGCATGGCCAAGAATGTATACTCCCAGGCGAAGGCCACAGCTGAGAAGATGATGCAGGTGTGCCCCTATGCTGTATTGTAATTGTTGGATCCCCTGGCTCCAAACTGAGACTTTTCCATATTGTGCATTCATGTCCCCAGTCATGTTGCTATGCAATTGAAATGTGGCTACATTGATGGGCCAGCAGCATGCTTAGGTGACTGCCCAAGCTGCGCTCATCCTTGCGGTGGATGTGCTCATTCCATGGAAAAGCATTGATGTTAAACATATGTTTTGCAGGGTAAGTAAGAAATATGGCCGGATTTGTTCAGGGTCTTTCACCGGGTTGCAGCAGGCCATTCTGACATGATAGGGAAACTAGTATGTTCGTCGATGACGACCGATGTCCCTCCTAGTTGATGTTGCGGTGCAGCAAGCACTCACGCTGTTTGATATGCTCCAGGCAATCCGTTCATGATCAAGGCAAATAGTGTAACACATCCTGAAGCAAACATCATGACAACTTGTTACCGCAATGATGCCGGTGACAATTGATACTCCATCTGCTGCGAATTTCAGCCAATTCAAGGGCAACATGCCAGAGCCAGGCCTGGCTCTGTATATGCCAAGTCACCTTCAGCAGCAGTACTTGCATTACTTACTATGACCGTTCTATCTTGTGTGCATGCTTAGACATGTTGCTACTACCTTACCATGATCTAATGCATTACAGGAAGTATGTACATATGTGCAATGAGACATATTACAGGAAATGTCTTACAAGGTGGTAGAACACAGATATGTGATTCATGGCAATGCATCCAAAACATTCACCATGGCCGAGCACTGTACACAAACAGAAGCACAACAACTTCTGTATTACGCTAAAGTACCCTGGAAACATTCTCACACGCTGTTCTCCAGTACTGCTCACAGCATATGTGCAATGGGTGGGCACCACATCCATACTTCCCACGGTACCACCCAGAAGTTGGGATGTAACAAGGTATATGGCTAGCCAATACCACAACATAACTCACCTGTTCATTGCACCAGTCAAGGTCTCTGAAGGTGACATACAATACTTTCATACTCCACAGCAAACGCAAACCAGAACATCACCAGCAGCACAATGGTAGATGTAGCACGCCAGAAACACCTCCTCTGCCGCCCACCGTAATGATGTGTTGCCACACGAGCTGTGGACATCTTACTTGTATGATGGTGAACAAGCAACAATACTGCAAAACTCAAATATTGATTGGGTAACATATGGGATGCTAGAATGGCGCTCCTGCAGCTCGGTCGTGCTGACTCTGGTAAATGAGTGTGGCACAAGGCTAACTGTCACACAAACTTTGACTGTGACACAGACTTCGATCGATCGCAATCAAAGCACATCCTCTAGAGCTGCCTAGTCTGACAGGGACAGCAGCATGCAGACGCCCCGCATGATCCAGTGGTGCTCTGGCCGTGAGGAAGGCATCTTCATGAACATCAGGAAGTTGGTCGAGTGTCCCGTGGTCGCAAGCACACCTGCAGGCAAGCCTCACACATATCTCTGATGCCTAGCTGCGAGAGAGATTTGGTACCGGCAGGACTGGAAACCACCATTTTGCTTTGGAACATGAGCTGCAGACTTTCAACCCACATGGACAGCAGGCATAGAAAAAGACAGCGGGCCAGAAAAGCAACACCTGGTCCACATCAGGCTGACATCACATCGCCTGAACGGCTGAAACATGCACTGGTAGTACTAGCTGCTGGCAGCGCACCCTTGCGTTCAGCAGTCCGGTAGACGGGACAGCTGTAATGGGGGTAGTCCGAGATGGTGCCCACAGTGACGGGCTTCAGCCACACCACCGGGGCCTCCGCCGTGAGCACCTTGGGCTGCGACTCTGTGAGCTCCAGCGCCTGGCCGTCCCACGCGCAGCCCTCGAGGTACATGCCATACACGTACACGCCCTCGGCGGGCGGGTCGGCCGCGGCGGCTGCGGAGGTCGGCATCATCGCAAACTCAAACTGCACGGCGTCTATGGGCATGTTGCGCGCGCGCACAAAGTTCTGCAGCGCGGCGGTTGTGAAGGAGGGCGTAAAGAAGAAGCCTGGCAGCCAGAAGGAGGCGGGCGCGCCGCGCTTGTACCTGCAGCATTTGCATGCATTCAGTGGTGATATCAATATCATAGCAGTATCTTCAACATCTGATTTTCACCACTAGTTTCTGAATCTTGAGTATTTGTGCATTCATCTGCGCTGCGTCCGCGTGAACTGGCCTGCGCCTCATGATGATTGTATCAGCAAGCATTTTTATGCATCTAGACGTAGCGCCCACGCGGAGGATGCGAGCACTTTGTGGAGTCTCAAACGATGAGACCAGGCAGGCTGTGGGGGTGATGCTGGGGCGCACCAGGAGGCAAACATGTCGAGGCGGCGCAGGAGGTCGTCGACGTATGATGCGAGTGGCTTGAGGGACGGGAAGGATTTGCCCTTCCATGCCGCCGGCACCGCGCCAATGGCCATCGCCTGGAATACGCCGTCGAGCTCCGCATTCATCACCTGCACCCACAGACAGCAAATATTAAAATGTAAATGTACATATAGATGAAAATGCTCATGTTCTTGTGCCAGTTGTCGTGTGTGTCAATCGTCTGTGCAAGCCCCTGCTCCTCTGCCATGTGATTTTTGGGTGCCAATTGATACGTCAGCCACAACGAGCATGCTGGGTGAAGGCGCTGCCTGCTGCTGCATTGACTGGGCAGGTAGACCGGGCGGCTAGACCTGGTAGACCCTATTGACAGGACTGCGAGGAAGATATGCTGGGCACAAGAGCTATGCAGGACAGCGGCGCCATGCCTTCCATTGCGGTTGGATTCATCGTAGCTTACTGGAAGTCTTATCATCTCAAGTGAAGCCTTATCACGTCGTGCATGGGCCAGTGAACGGACGTGCTTGTCAGACTGGCTGGAAGCTGGCTGGAAGGAGCAGGTGCATCCAAGGCACCGAGCACAATCAAGCCTGAAACACCAAACCGTACCCTGGCATGCAGCAAGCACATACCGCTGCCTGTGCCATGCATGACGGCATCACCACACATGGAGGCACACCGTCGGCTATCTCTATCTCATGTACGTGGTGCACCACACTGGCGTGCGCGTGCAAGGAAGTTGTGTGGTGCGTGCCACAGAGCAGGTGCCATGCATGCAAAGGGGGGAGGGGGGACTGCACCTGGAGGCCCTTGACGGCCTTGTCGAGGTTGAGCAGCGAGGCGCGGATGATGGCGGTGAGGCGGTTGTACCGCAGCATCTCCTGGCACAGCACCTGGTTCATGCTCTCCTCGTACTTGACCGGGTACCGCGCCTGCGCCTTCTCAATGTCGAACTGCGGCGGCAGCCGCGCCGCGATGTCGGTGACCATCGCCGCGACGCGTGCCTCCGCGCCCCCGCCGGGGCCACCACCGCCGCTGCCGCCGCACAGGAGGAGGGCGGCCGTGACGGCGTCGGTCTGCGCGAGGTCCTTCGTGATGTCTGCGTTCTCGTGAAGCCCAAACGCCTCCGGCTGCATGCATGAGCTGATTCAGCCTGATACGTGTCTGCATGTCGTCTACTTTCCTGCTGTTGCCCTCGCTACAGGGCTGTTGCGTTCATCTCCGTGTAACACGTGTCTGCATGTGGAACGAGACACGCCTCTCGCCATGGTCCATGGAAGCAACTCAGTCGCCCAGGTGCACGTATGTGCGATAGGCTGTGCAGAGGCACGCCTATTGTAGACCAGCACACGGAGCCATGTGGCCGGTCCGCACTCCGCCGCACCAAGCGCCAAACCGACCAAACTGTTCTCATAGGCTAGGTACCGCCAGGCTCCGGCAACCGAGCTGCCCTGGCCCACTGCACACGCACCTGTGGCATCGGTGGTAGTCGGTCGATTTCTGCAAGGTAATGCTGCCGGTCCCCCACCTCCGCTGGGACGGCGTAAGTGCCACTTGCGCTGAGCGGGTATGCCCCCGCAGCCACAATTTCCGGCCGGTACACGCAGTCCAGGATGGTCGTCAGCAGGCGGCGGTCCTTGTCGTCGGTGACGCGGCCGCCGTAATTGCACTCGCCGATAGCGTACTTGATCGCCGCAAATGGCACAGCGGGCACGCCGCTGCCGCCGTCGTCGCCGATGGGTGCAGTGGCAAGGGGGGCATTAGAGGTGTACAAGTGCAGCTGGCGTGCGGAGATGCGCAGGTCGCCATCGTCAAAGCCGTACGGAATGTTCCACCTGCACAGCAGCATGCCATGGCTCTGTGTTGGTGCCATGGCCTGAGAGGGTCGCCAAGGCCTCTTGGCTTGGCGTGCCCCCCTGTGCGGCTTCCATGCACCTCCCAGGCCAGCAGCTTCTCAGGAGTCGTCGGCTGTTCCCAAAGCATGCCATACAAGCAAATGTGCTCACATCCATCCAGCGTTTCCCAGGTTTTGTTGTGGAACAACGGCCTCTGCCCAGGCGGGCCTGTCACCCGCGAACAGGCCTCAGCCACACGTCTAAGCCCACAGCAGTCGCTGTGCCGCACGCCGCAGCACCGCAGCGCGGCCACCTGGTACAGTGGTCGGATACCATGGTGTCATGCGCGCCAAGGTCACACCCGATGGGTCCAAACTTGCGGCGCTCCTGCACAAACGCATGCACAAACGCGAGGCCAAACATCATGCGCTTGAAAGCCTGCGGGTGCGTGGCCGTCTCGAAGAAGGCCTCGTCGTCGGCGATCGGCTCGAGGGTGTACGTGCGGGCGAGGTTCGCGCGCAGGCCGGCCGGGGGCTCGTTCGTCATCTTGACAGCGTTCTGCAGCACCGTCACCGGGAAGGCCGGGGACGGCATGGACGTCATCCAGAGGCGGTAGTCGGCGTCGGTGTTGTCGGCGGACGTGCCCTCGCAGATCTTCTCCAGCGCCGGCATCCAGCTCGCCGCCAGGTGGCAGTTCTGCACACACGCGCGCACCCAATCAGATCGTTCCCCACAGTGCACAGCCGCTGGATGTGCGGCCATCTGCTGCGGTGGAACTATGGTTCGGGCACATCCGGGTACTCGCTGCCGCCGGGGGCCAACGGTGGGCGTGGCTTGGCCGGTGGTGTGCCCCGAATCCTACTTCACAATTCAATGGCTGCAGCCAGATCTGCAGCGGCGGGAGGGCGCTGCAACTTGCCTACTGGGCAGCTATTGGCCACGGATGCACAGGCAGCCTGCAGAGGTGGAGGGCGGCACCTGCAGGAGGACCCAGGCGCCCGTGCGGCGGGCCTCGGCGATGAGTTTGGCGGCCTTAGGGCCCTGGCCCTGGCCCATGGAGATGATGGAGATTCGCGAGCCGGCGCCGGTCTCGTCGGCGTACTTGAGCAGCGCGGCCGTGGGGTCTGAGCCGGGGGAGAGCACGAAGAGCAGCGGTGCGGCCGCGCTCGACTCGCGGAAGCTGCCCGGCAGGTCAAATGGCGGCGGCTCCGTGAAACGCACTCCGAGCGTGTCCGTGACGAAGCGGGACATCTGCACAGGACACAACGCGCTTGCCGCTGCTGGCAGCAGACGGTCGTTCACGCTGATGGGAGCAGGCAGGGGGGTGGCAAAGTTACGACATGGGTCAGCATGGGCGACCCTCTGCTCCGCAGCAAGGAGAATGGCGCTGGGCATGCGCTCATGTGGACAGCATGTGGCGTCCATTCCTGTGGGCTTGGCAAGCATGCCCACCGTGACGACGGTGCCGTATGGCCTCCCGGCCCCCACAGCCGGCGACTGAGCCAGCTGTTCAAACAGTGCCCCATGATTTCTGCACCGGTGGCAAGGTGCCGCAGCCCACACATGGCTTTCAAGCAGGGCCACGAAAGTGCCACAATAGGAAGGCAGTGCTCACCGCAGGTACTAGCTTGTCAGGGCGGATCATGCGGACGATCAGCAGCTTGTCGAACGCCGAGAGCTGGGAATAGGCGCCCGGCAGCTCCACGCACTGGGGCTCAACAGCGTCAAAGATCGCCTGCCAGGCAGGCACATTGGCACAGATGTCAGCTGGCAGCTTGGCAAACGTCTGTGTCATCATCGCCGCCCGGCAGATCTCGCCCCACGCCTTGGCCGAGATCCAGTTGCTGCAGCCACGCTCGTTCGTTAGTACACCTGCCATAACTACCTGATGCAGGAGTGCAGCCTCTGCCAGGGAGTGCCGAATGCTGCTGGCCAGACACACCGCTGTGCAACTCGCCTGGGATGCGATCTCGGCAGCAACCATCACACAAGCTGAAATCTCGCAGGAGACACAGTCGTTTCCGTGAAGCCATGTCGACTGGCATGTGCCGCAAGCTGCCGTACGGCAAACACAGGTGGACAGGTGACTGGTGTGGCATCTATAATTGGGACAGGATCTGATGCTGTCCAGGGCAGCTGCAGCAGCGATGCAGGCGGCACGAGTTCAGCAGGGGGCGCACGGGGCGGGGTTGTCTGCCTTGACTTCTGCAATGCCGACGCCCCCGGTGAGGAGGAAGGAGATGCGGTCCTCTGAGAGGAGCGCCTGGCTGGCGAGGATGCGCATCGCGAGCAGCACGGCGAAGAGCAGCTTGTCCTTTTCAAACAGTGAGCGGCAGATGTTGACGTAGAGCATGAAGGCAAAGTGGTCGTTGATGTTGCGCAGCCGGGCGGGGATGTCCTCCTGCGGCTCTGCCTCCTGCACGGCATCCCCCGCTGCACGACAAAAAACCAGCGCCGCGGCACGAGCGCGCAGCGGGCTGGGGGGCCTCGGTAGGAGCGCATCAATGGCTGCAATACAAAGCCACACACCACGATGCACAAATGCAGCCAATTTTGCAAATCGAATGATGATAAGTGGTTCTCAAGACGCTGGCAGCGAAACTGCGGTTGCAGCGTGTACACCAATGGGGCGGGATCCCATCCTCCATGTCGCGTGGCCAGCCAGGAACACCGCCAGGTGACTGCAGCACGGAAGTGCATGGCACGAAGGTCGCACCGAGATGGAGCGGACGAAAAGCTTGATGAACCAGGCGAGCGAGTACTGGTACATGGGGTCCACGGTTGCGAGATCCCGGACGGCGAAGAACAGCACGGCGTTGGCTGCGCCGGCGCGGGCGTACGCGGTGCGCGCCTCGTCGATCTCGCGGCGCGTCTCGTCGGCGACGGCCTGCTTCTCCTCGACGTCGTTGGCGACGGCCTTTGCCTCGGAGAGGATGCCCACGGCGGTCGCGTCCTCCAGGATGTTGCCCTGCGACTCGCTCAGCACCTGCACCGCAGCATCATGCCCTGTCAAAGCGCAGGACGGCAGCCATCCAGCGCAGCTATCCCGTTTGCACCATGCATATGTACAGCTATCGTCTCCAGCCTCACACTGACACACCGCGTCTGCTCTGCACGTTTGGTGTGTGCATGCGCTTCATCACGCGTGAGTGTTCTGATAATCGGATTACCACGGAAATGACTGCCAAAAGTGGCAGCCAGAGGCACGCAGGCGTCGTCAATCGCGCGACTGGGCCGGCCGGGGAGGCCGGGCGGGGGGCGGCACCTGGAGGATGCGGGTCTCGATGGCCGCGAGCTTGGCCTTGTTGGCGGCGGACTCGACGACGAGGCGCTGGCGTTGCGCCTCGAGGTCGGGCCGCTCCTCGGCGACGGCGACGCTGAGCAGCTGGTCGCTGAGGCCCTCCTGGGTGATCATGAAGTTGAGCAGGGTCACCTGCACCCGCGCCGAGATGCTGGACTGGATGAACGTCAGTGGGTTGTTGGTTTTGGTTTTTCGCAGCTCTGCAGTCTGCAGCTTTTTGTCCAACACCTTGTGTGCCAGGAGGTTCTGGTGTTGTATTGAATTCTTCTGAATTCGTGTGGTGGTTGTCGCACACTTGACGTCAGATGCGCTGTTGGTGAGTTGGCGACATGAGTGAGCAGGCAGCTTCATAAGCTGCATGCGACCTAGCCCCTGCTTGTACAACAGCCACAACGTGCACAGTAAGATAGTGTGGGTGCAGGAGACCAGCAGGGGACACTGGACGAGGGTCGGCCATGCATGGCCGATCTCAAGTGGCGCACCTTGACGGCGGTCTCTGGGAGGTAGTGAGGGTTGCGCAGGGCGGTCGTTATGTAGAAGCGGAATTGCGACGAAAACTCGACCTGGGAGTCTCCCAGGCGGATGTACTCCACACCGCCCTGCTTGAACACCTGCAAAGCAGCCTGTTCTGAACAATGCCTTACATGGGAGCGCATGCGGTTATGCATGGCGTATGCTTGAGCACAGGGAATGACTGTGCCTGGAAGAAAAGCACAATCACGTTTCAGGCGTGGAACGACATCTGGGCAGATTGGAGCAGTCAGTGGGCAAAGGCAACGTGGATGGCCAGGCAGTCGGAGCATCTGGGGATGTGCTTGGCTTAGACCGAATAGCAGATCCAGTGCAGCCTGGAAAGGGAGCGCATGAATGTATAGAATCGACGTGGCCAACAGCATGGGGAAGGGCGTGGCATGCACCTCTTTGAGGAGGAGGGGCTCCAGGGAGGGGTCAAGCTCCTCGCCGACATTTTCCAGAAGCACGGGCAGCCCAAACTGCACCGCAGACTCGAGTGTGCGCATGAAGTCGCCGTCGGTGAGCTTGATCACTCGCAGCTCCGCGCTGGCCTCCATCGCCTTGACCCACTTGTTCGCCTGGCTCTGTGGGTCGATCATCAGCGGCCACCTCCTGGCAGTGTCAACCTGCATCCCACCACAAACGCCTTGATGTGAATGTACACTTATTCCGACGGGCTCCGAGCCAGTGCACCAAGAGCATGCGCACAACTAGGCCTGTGTATGTACTCGCACATCGAGGCCTGTGTAAATACAGCATGTTTTGAAAGGAGAGGCAGAACAGCACCATGATGCCGTTATCGATTGAGAAGGCATCGTTTGGGAGGCCGTGGATGGTCCACTCCCGGATCTTCACCGGGTCGCCCAGGGCGTTGGTGAGGCTGAAGTCGCTGGACACGAGGAAGCCGGACTCGCGGAGGGCGTCCGCCCACGCTGACAGCGCAGAGTCGCGAAAGGGGGCAGTGAAGGCACCGAGGTAGGCGATGGCCGCGGCCGCAAGCAGCGTGTCGCCGGTCAGCGTCTTGTGCTCCTCTTGCAGCTTCGCCGCCGAGTCGGTCCACCGCAACTGCAGGGACAGAAGCCCGTTGTATCGCAGGCAGACGGCCTTATGCCTTCAGCAATTGACAGATCTTGCGGCCGCTTCTCTCGCCACGGGCCTGGCCTGATGAGCGTGTTTTCAGCAGCAACTGTTTCGTACGACGGACCGTGCAATGGCAGATGTGATCTGTACAGGACATGGTCCAAACTAGATGCCTCCGTTCTGTCAAGTGCTGTGATGACAGGGCATGCAGCGAGGTGTGAGAGCAAGGGCGCTGCTGTGGCGGCCAATGCCACTCGCACAACAGCTGCCAACACAACGCCACACCTTCTCGCCGCCAAGACCGCCAATGAGTGTCTGGGCACGCTCGAGCTTTTGCGAGCAGAGCTCCACCTCCCCCTCCAGGCGCTGCTTCTTTTCCATGGACTCGCTCAGAGTCTGCTCCAGCTTGGCGAGGTTGTCCATCACCTCCTTGAGCTCCGCCTGCACACGTACACACAGCATTGCACACTGTCAGCACCTTCCATATCACTGTGTAACACACTGTCAGCACCTTCCAACGCATGAAGGCACACATTGCAGCGCAAGCAATTCAAATGGTATAAAGTGTATAGCAGGCGCCACACCTGCTTGATTGTCAGTGCTGCCATGACGGTGTCGTACGCGCCCTGTGCCTCTGCGAGTGCCGCCTGCTTTGGCGCCACCACCTTGGCCACCTCTTCGTACCTCTCCATCGCACACACCCACTTGCACAGGCCCTCTGCCGCGCTCGATGCCTTGGCTGCGACCGCCGGCGTGAAGTCCGGATTGCTCGTGTACACCCGCCGGATCGTCTCGATCGTCTTTGGTGATATGTTGTCCTTGTCGTATGTTTTGAGGCTCGTGACAAAGTTCGGGTCGCCGAGGGCCTTCTTTGAGGGCTCCCAGTAGTCATCAATCTTCTTCCCGCTGCCACTTGGGTCAGGTACCTTTGCAGGCTTGAGGTCGAGGAGCACGCAGACGGCCTCCATGACGACCTTGATGGCCCCTGGCGGATTCTTGAAGCTCTGCACGAGCTTGATATCTGCTGGCTTGATGGTGTCCAGCGCCTTCCTGTAGCACAAGTCAGGGACTGTCAGTCTGCTGCAGCTCGTTGCTGACAACTCAGAATTCAAGGCTTCAGAGCCCAGGAGTCTGTCCAGCTGCCGACAACCATCTCTATGCAAAGGCGTTGTCGATTTATCGCACACATCAGGGCGCAGGCAGAAATCCGGCATCGCCTGGTGCAGATGGGTTGCACAATGAGCCGTGCACACTCACCACATGTACATCAACAACCCAAGCATATAAAACGGCGCTTTCTGCATCGAGATTTCACCACAGTTTGCTCATATCACATGTGCCACATGGGCTCGACCTCTTGCTGCGTGGTCATGCGGGAATGCTGCGTCGCCAGGGCATCCAACACGAGGCCAGCAGCAGGATAACAGCCAGGAGATCAGGTGTCGCACAGTGCAGACTCCAGGACGGGCATGGCGACGGCGAGGGCCGCCTCGCACTCCACCTTGATGCTGTTGGCGGCGGCGGCGGCCTCCTCCGCCTTGGCCACCTCGGCGTCCACCACAGCCTTCTTCGGCTCCACCACCTCCGCCTTCTCGCGTGACACCTGCTCCATGAGCGCGTCCGTCTCAGCGACGGTCTGGATGAGGCTGGGCTGAAGCGCCTTGAGCTCCGTCTGCATCACCGCCACCTGCTGCTCTGTGAATTCCAGCTTCTCCAGCCCCACCTGCAAAGCCCCATGCATCAATCATAACTTGTCATTCCGACTGAGCATCAATGGGCTTTGATTTTGATTTATGCATGCCCACGCGTAACAACCTGCAAGACGTTGCAGAAGCAGCGTGGAATTGCTGTAGGACCATCTACATGTGCAGCAATTCAACTGCATGTGGGTTGTCGTCCGTGCAGCACTGTCGCTCCCTGGCGCCCGCTCCGCTATCAGTTGCTTAACTCTTGCAGAATGACTGGCCCGGCAGCGTTGCCCGCACTAGCTTTGCAGCCTCGGCCTGTTGAGCACGTGGCAGCACTCACAAAGGAGCATGGTGAGATCCTCGCGGCGCTGTACGATGAGGCACACCGCGTATCGTTTCTGCTGCTTTGCAACCGCCCCTCGGCGGCGGTCCAGCAGCGAGGCAAACATGGTGAGCAGCTCCAGGTAGCTCGTCGGCGTCACGTAGTTTACGCGGCCGGCCTCCCGACGGAACCGCGCCGACAGCTCGGCTGAATCCCGGTGGATCAGCCGGCAGCAGCCAGCCAGGCCTTGCGCCATCTCGGACACGGTAGCCGGGTCCGGCGCGGCGGCGTCAGCGGTGGTGGCGGCGCTGCCGACGGCGGCCTGGGCGACAGGGGTGAGGAACTTGGTGGCGACGGCGGAGAGGGCATCAGCGGGCCATGCGGTGTACCAGTCGATTGTGCAGCAGTTGACGAGGGATGGAAACTGCCGCAGTCGCTCCCTGTAGCAAGCACTGGGTGGTCAGCAGCCATAGCTTGCAGGAGGACATGATGACTACTACAAAGCTGACCAAGCGCAACCACAGCGTACGTGCACCGTTCCTGGAGCGCACTGGGGCACAAACTGCATGCGAGCAGGGACTGATTTGAATTGGCATCTGGGCCCATATGACGGGTGTGGACAGACAGCGCAACACTATCCCTGCTGGCAAGGCCGGGCAACCACATCACCGTCTCAGCCAGAACGTGTCATGCTATACCTGATCCTTCGCCCATCTATATCTGTGACGGAAGTCAACATGGGTCAGCCAATGCCGGGTGTGTACGAACAGGCAGTGCGCATCGTTTGAGCGCATATGACGCAAAACTACCAGATCGAAGAGCGTACCTGAATGCGTCTCCAAGCGTACCTAAATGCGTCTCTGAATGCGTACCTGAATGCGTCTCCGATGGGCGAGAAGCAGAGCACAATGTGCAGGTTGGCCTTGGTGCGGTCCACGAAGAAGTTCCAGAGGTCTGCGGGAGACTCGGCTGGCCGGCCGGCTTTCACGGCGGCGGGGCGCACCGCCTCGCACACAGAGGCACGCTCGTCATACGGGAAGAGGTTGGGGACCTCTCCTGAGTTGAGCAGCGCGTTGATGTCCTCAACAAAACCCTCGAGCTTGATCTGACTGTCGCTGAAGAGGAACATGCAGGGCTTGCCCTCTGCACCCGCCCTACATTACTGTGCCCTCGTCAACACTCCTGAAACACTTGTCCGCTCTTCAGCCACAGGTGTTCTCTGCATGCTGTTGTATGGCCTGTGGTATTCTGGGCTGGCCATTCAGTCAAAGCACAAAAACAGGCATGAAGGCACAGCTCATCTGTGATGCTCAAAGAATCTGCGCGCTCGCTAGACGGATACGTCTGATCTCTGAACAGGCGGAGTATTACTTAAAGTCATCCCAGTCACTGCGCGATTCGCAAACATATCATGCTGTCTGAGGAAACAGGGCCACAGCTGTGACACCTGTGGTTATGGGCATTATAAAAGCACCACACATGCAACTGCGCAGAAGGTCTGTCGGCACCTACCACAGGGCTCCGCCGGCACTGCCGGGGGCTGAGATTCATCTGACACAGGCAAGCCCTTGTTCCGGGAAATGTATGATCGGACACCCAGGTCACAGAATTGGCAGCACCGGGGCCTGCAGTGAGGCAGCCTGCACAGCTGTGCGCAGCAGGAAGCGCACGTGCGGGTGAACTTCTTCAGGTCGTCCTTCCACTCCACGCTGCCATAGCTCTTGCTAACCTCGATCTGCAGCGCGGTCATGCCACAGATGGAGGCGGCGAGCCGTGACACGCTCGCACGGCCGGAGCCTCCGACGCCGACCGCGAGGAGGTGCGCGCCCGGCTGCCGCAGGATGCGCGCCGCGCGCGCTATGTGCTCCGCGGCGTAGAGGAAGACGGCCAGGTTCATCGGCCGCCGGGTGTTTGCGTTGTGGTCCGCGAGGAGGTCCTCCACCCGCGCCACCACCGCCCCCGCATCCTGAACCCACAAGCGCATGTCCGTCAACAGTAGTGTCACCGTTGACGAGCCAAATCTGAAATGGCGTCGTCATCAGCATGTAAGATTGTTGTTCGTAAGATTACGTCGTCATTTATGGCAGGAGCAATTTTCATGCGTGGAACGTTCTCGACATGCATGTCAAGCCTCTCGCATGCATGAAGCTTTTCCAGGTCGTCACTTCTGAAAAGCTCATCATTTATCACAAAAAAGCTCGTCACGTCAGCGTCATTTACCCCTTCGTAATTTACGTCCGGTGACACAAGTCAACAGAGCACGGCATGATGCAGCACCCTCGCCTGCACCACAGCTGCCACACAGCAGTGTGCCGCAAGCGCTTGCATGGCAACGCCTCAATGTCTACAACGTTGTCCGGCGTGCTTGAGTTTCTCGGCACCGCCAATGCTGCACTCGATCCCGCAGTGACAGATAGCAATGCTTACATAGTAACCTGCGATTGACTCCGGGTAGACTGATCTGGGTATCTGGCCGACTGTGGGCTGCGGCTGTGGCAATCAGTATGCCAAGAGCACATGTGTGATCCTCCAACGCAGGCACCAGGGACTGCCCAACACACAGCGTCTGACCCGGTGCACAGACTATCTACGTTGCCCCAGCTGCAGCACAAGCACCACGCATGACCATACTTCAGTCCGGGCCGCACTAGCGCTATAGCCGGTACCCCGAACAGCAGAACCGCTACGTCCAGAATCTGGAACGCAGAGCCCGTGTAGCAGAGGCAGGCATAGGCAGGAGTTGGCCGCACCTGGGCCTCGTCATATGTGCGCTGGTCGGGCTCCTCCGCGGCCTCGTCCATGAAATCTGTGAAGAAGATGCTGCGCAGCTCCTCGAGGCCGGCCTGCGCGTGCGCCGTCGGCAGCAGGTGGCGGAAGGCCTCGTCAAAGTCGGTGCCGAGGCGGTCCCGTGTCACGTCCTTCACGTACGTCAGCAGCCACTGCCGGTCGGCATCGTCGGCGAGGCGGTCGTAGAAGACGCGCAGCGTCTCGTGCACCCAGAGGCGCACGTACTTGGTGACGCCGGCGCGGCCGGCGGGGAGGGTGGAGGGGGGGAGCATGGTCAGGCCGTAGATGACGCGGGCGACGTCGCGGAGGTTGAAGAGGTAGTGCGACTTGGTGGGCGTGGGCAGGAGGGACTCGGAGGAGGTGTTGTAGACGTCAATGGTCGCGAGGATGATGTCCGTCTTCATCGCGACCACGTTGTCTGGGAACTCGGCCTGCATGGTGAGCGCTGCAGCTGAAGCAAGGCCTCGCAGGGTGTTGCCGACGGACTGAGACATGTATTTCTATTGGGCATGCAGAACAGGGCGGGCCATGACAACGAGGTGGCCAGGAACGGAGCACCTGGCGGTGTGGCAAGTGGTGGGGCAGGTGGTGTAGCAGGTGCTGGTGTGGGTGGCGTGCCTTGCTGAAGAAGTGGCCGAGGATGGTGCTGAAGATGCGATTCATGGAGGCGCTGTCAAACTCGCAGATGCCGACGTGGTGGAAGTGGCGGGCGAAGCGGGGCGTGATGAACGTGCGGCCGCCGCCGGGCAGCCCCATGGCTGCCACAAACTGGCAGTCCACCATCCGCCGGAATGTGTTTGCCCTGTCGTACCTGCACAGACGGAGCTCAGTGTACCGGCCTGCTGTGCTGGCACAGCCCTTGCGGCCTCGGTCCATCCGTGTCGCTGGTGCACCGGCACGTATTGAACCGCGATTCCGCTGAAACGGCACGCGCACATGCAGAAGTGCGCCCCATGGCAGGACGATACCCGATTGATCAAAATCAATATCAAGCATATGCTTGCAACGAGCGTGTAGCGTACAGAACATCCCGATGATTTTCAGGAAACTGTGGGTGGACAACCTCAGAGAGTGTAAGCAGCGTGTACCAAATCAAACACAATAAAAGGATTCTGCAAAGGCCTGCGTGCAAAGGTCAGCCGCACCAGCCTTCGTGATCCATGTACTGCCTGAGGATCTCGATCGGGGGCTGCGCGCCGTACGTTTCCGGCTGCGGCATGTTCATGTCGTCAACCATCACGATCACGCGCTTGCCAGCCGCCGGCCCAAACACACCCTTCCGGCGGCGGTCCAGCTTGGCGTCCACCATGTGCTGCGTCATATTGGCTGTCGTTCGCGCGGAGAAGCCGATGACGATGGAGGGCGCGAAGGCCGTTTGAGGCACGCCGTTGATGTACTTGAGCATGTAGACGGACTTTCCAGTGCCGGTCGGGCCGACAAACAGGCAGGGGTAGCCGTTGGTGACTGCCAGGTCGAGGAGGTATGTGTACCGCACGGTGTCAGTGGTCTGGACGATGATGCTGCCGATCTGTGGGCAGAGAGGCAGTCACAGAGCATCCAATGCACTCGTTCGTCGCACATGCGACGCAGCAACTGCTGTGCTACAGAATAAGGGTTGCCTGGGGCTAGGCTACAACGAGCGTCAGGACAGTGGACTTATCTGATTGCCTTGAACAGGACATGACTGACTTTTGGGCAGGAATCTGCGTTCCAGACCATGCAGAACTATGCAACAGGCTGTACCAAGGTGCCACTGGCAGTGAGTTCGGATCAGGGCAGGAATGCAGATGGACATGCCTCTGCATCTTTTGGGATGGCGGTTGTGTCCATGATCGCCTCCCATGGCTTGAACTTGCCATCTTTCACATCGAAGAAGCTGCTGTACACAGTAGCACCCTTGTCGGATGGCAGCATTGCGCCCTTGAGGGTCACATGGCCCGGTGGGATGTCGTCCTCGGTGTTGTACTTCTCTCCAGATGGTCCCACATACCCTGCAGAACTCAAGATGGTTAGTGTGGCGGAATGTATAGCACATTCGGTGTTCCCACACGCTCTCTGGAACGGATGTGCGAGCTGGTGAGCTATCATCGACCAGCAGACTTGCTCATGGCCCGGTGCAGCACTGCCTTGACAGAATCAGGCCTGACAATTGCAACACTGAAACACAATGACGCGGCAACAACTGACCGTTTGGTATCCCTCTGCATTACAAGCCACTCAACGACAGAAAGTGCCACCTGCAGTGCCTTTGACCAACGCAAGAAGAGAGCATGAGCAGCGCACCGGGCAGCTCCCCAGCCGCGGCAGCACGCATGAACGCGTCGAACTGTGTGCGGCCCTTGACCGTCGCCGCCGATGCACCGATGCTCCACACCAGCGCAAACAGGAACACGCCCTCACACCGCCGCACCGCCTCCAGCGGCGCGAGGCCGCCCTCGACTGCCTCCGCAAGCGGCACCGTCACAGCGGTCACCACCCGCTGCAGCGACGTCACGAGGTTGCCGTCGAGCGTTGGTGAAGCCTCGGCCGTTTCACGGCGCACCCACCGCAGGCTTACGGGCACGAGCCAGTCGAAGAGCGCGAGCAGGTGCTTGGCGGGGGCGCCTTGCAGCGCGGGAGGCAGCGTGTTGAGCCAGGAGAGCGTCAACGGCCGCCAGCCAACCTGGCCGGCGTCCATGTACACCATGCCGCAGCGTGACACCGTCGCGGGAGATGCCACTGCCAGGTCCATCACCTGTACATTGGACGCTGCATGTTTGACCAACCTCTGTGATGCTGTATCGTAGAGTGGCAATCTGGCCTGAGAGGGCTGCAGCTGTACTGTAGACAAGTTGCATGCACCTGCACAATGAGCTGGGCAGACAAGGCTACAAACGCTATTGCTGTGCTCGAATCGCTGTTTCTGAGATGTTGTGGAAGGCGTTTGTGCGGCTGAAGGCTGGCATGGAGAAGCACCTCAAAGATCATGTTCATCTGCGGACTCATCTGGATGATCTCACCACTGTTCAGACACAGCTTCTTGTTGTCATCCAGCACCTGCATGCACACGACTTTGGCTGTGACTGCTTGACCTCATGATGACCTCTGCTTTGAGGATGAGCAGAAGAGAGGAGGAACAAGAAGATAAAAAGGGCCAGCACACTGTATTCATGTTCTCAATCCAGATGGCGTCCACAGGGCCGTCCAAGATCAGCCACTTCTGGTCCGGAGAGGGATTGCTCGCACAGGCACGGAATGTCACGGCCAGAATGCCGTCAGTCCACTCATGCGAGATCGGGTCAAACTGGCCGTACAGCTGTCCCATCGTGATGGACTTGGGATTGATGACGTGGCACTCCACACGGTTTGCTCCCTCTTCTCCCGCCTCTGCCATTCGCGTCAGCGCATCTGCACGCGCCATACCCCCATCATGCCCTACCCCATCAAAATCTGTGTAGCTGTCCACTTGAAAACTTGCCATTGATTCCCATGCATCGGCGTCACATGCACTGCACCGTCCCCCTCCGCAGCCTCGCTTGAGTACAGGCAGCCACACACATGACATGCATGCCACACTGCAGGCTACCACTACATGTAGCTACAGCCTGCCAAGAGCGCTCGAGCGGTGCCGAGTCTACCGTACTGCCGCCAAGCATTAACCCCTAATCTCAGTTTTGTGGGCTGAGCATTCCCAGATACCACAGCTTTGATGGACACTTTTGAGCGCAATTGTCAGATACGGCGGTCCGGTAATTTGCAAGTATAGGGTCCACATGGGAGGAGCAGGCACGCAGGAGCGAGGGGCGCCGCACTTGCGAGCAGGCGGTACGAGCTCGTCTTGGCGGCAAACGGGTGGCCGACGATCATGAGGCCGTGCCGCACGAGCACCATCTCGTACAGCTGGATCGCCTTCATAAAGCAGTACTGCGTCGGCTGCAGGTTGAGCTGCGCGGCTGCGGCCGTCATCGCGCCCTCCATGACGGCGTAGTCGGCCTTGGGCAGCGTCACCCCCAGGAAGAGGTCGCCGACGATGCCGCGGAAGAGGGGCACGTCGTCGGCGAGGAACTTGCAGAGGTTGACGTCGATGATGGAGCGCAGCATCAGCACAAACTCGTCTTCGGCCGGGAAGCGGCGCTTCAGGTTGCCGGCGGCCCGCAGCACCGCCATCACGGCACGCATGCCTGCACCGTATCGCGTCACCTCTCTTCATTGCTAGCAGGTCCTAGTTTGCACTTTCATGGGGCTGCAGTATGAATGGATGATTGGGCAGAACAAAAGTTGAACATTTTGGAGCACAACAATTTGCCCAGTGTGTTGATACAGGATGCTTTGTGGTCCATGATGATGGTTTTGGCAAGTTAAGCTGCCTATGAACAAGCTGTACCGTAATCGTAGTGATCCTGACTCGACAGCTGCTCAGAACAGAGCTTGTAACACTGTACTATCTTCTTGGCACACTCTCGTGCCTGCAGATAGCCGAATGAGAAGAGGATGATCTCAGAAATCATTGCGTAGTCGGGAACCATCATGGCAACGGTCCGGAAGAGCGCCTTCAGGTTGTCTGGCAGCTCTGAGCGCCCTGCGTAACCCGGGTTCATGGTAATGGAGCACCATGCAGACCACTTGAGCTGCATCTCTGTGCCCTCAAAAGTAAACCGCCGCAGCTTTGCACCAACTGCACGCTGGATGTCCAGCACCTGCTGAGCGACCACTGACAACACCTGCAAGCCCAGTAAAGGTGATGCCATGCCACATCTCCGCACTTGCTGCCACCTGGCATCCCAAATGTGCTGTGCAAGCCTGTGTGCACCGAAGGGTCAAACCGAAAATGAAAAACTGAAAAAATTGAAAAAAATGAAAAAACAATAAAAAACCGAAAAATCACCAAAGGGTCAACCCGTCTGAAGCTACTCCATGTTGGATATGCAAGGACAGAAGCGCAAGTCAATGGATCCGTGAGATCAACAGGTGCATACACAACGTGATAGCCTTTGGGTGGTTGGCGAAGCAGGATCTAACCTCAAGATCAATGCGGTTGAACTCATCAAAGCACGCCCACGCCCCGCTTGCAGCCAAGCCTTTGAAGAACTTGCCCATGGCGATGTAGTCAAGCGAGTCGGAGCAGTTGAACACGACGCACTGCCGAGCGAGGGCCTTCGCGAGGTCCTTCGTCGTCTCTGTCTTCCCTGTGCCAGCAGGGCCCTCCGGCGCACCCCCGAGCGTGAGGTGGATGGCCCCGGTGAGAGTCCGGTAGCAGCGGTCCGTCAGAGGCGTGATCACCAGCCTGCTGCTGTTGCCCAGGTACTCATACCTGCATCCAGCTCCCGGCTTGATATCATCCTGCTCCTCACTTGCTCTCACCTGGTGCACAAAAGACTATGGATTCAGGTGACCACTGCTGCAGGCCGGTGCATGTGCCGGCTTGCAGCGGGTGCAGATGGTAGCTCCAGAGCAGAAGATGACCTGCTGCGATGCCTCCAGCGGAAACGACAGTCAGTTCAACGAGCTGTGACAATTACTGCGGGGTTACGGATTGATTACTACAACTGGGTGCTGCCCTATGATTTGCACAGGAACTGCTGCGACCCCAGCAGCGATGCACACAAGCAGTGCACCCCGCTCTCTCCAAAGTCGGGGGTGCTGGGCAGGCACCAACACGCACGGTTGGATTCCTGCGTTGAGTAAAATCAAGCTGCAGGCTCCACGCCTGGTGGTGCTCTTCCGTCTATTCCTTGTACTCCCTGGATGAACTGGAGTGAAAGTCTCCTCACTCCCTGGATGAAGTAAGGTTTTCTGGTCAAGGTGTGGCAGCGCACCCAAACTCGAGCTCGGCGGACATCATGTGCATCATGATGGTGTTGCCCTTCTCGCCCGCGGGGTCCTCCACCCAGTAGCTGCGCAGCTGCGCCTGCCAGTCAAACTCGCTCTGGGAGGACACATTCCCGGCAGCGAGGGCGGCAACGACGTCGCGGGTGTGCACGTCCATCACCACCAGCGCTCCCAGCGTCGCACGCTGCAGCTTGGTCAGCTCTCCGCGCACGAGGTCCACAATCTTCAGCAGGTCTCGCCTGCACATCGCCCCACCTGTGACTGACGCTGGGCCACGCACGCCCGCAGCCTCCGCCTGACCCTGGCGATGGGCGCGTGAGCACAGGCCAACATGTGCAGCACTGTCTTATGGCAGTTGTCGCTGCTTGCAGCAATGACAATGCTTTGCATAGCATGCGTTCTGACACAGCAAACTCTGCCGCACACGGCTGTGCATCGCACACAGATCCGCTGGAGACGTTTGCATTTGCACTACCCACAACGCAATTGGCAAGCAGCGTAGGCATGTAGATGCAGGGGCGCACGTGCACGCCTCCTCAAAGCCCTTCACGGCCCCACCGTCCCCGCCACCCGCAGCACACAGCGCGGCCGTCGCGCCCTCCGTCCAGAACACCGACGCCACGGCGAGCACCACCATGCCCGGCCAGCGCAGCACCCACTCGTCCCGCGGCCGCACCGCATAGTCTGCCACCCCCGCCGTCGTCGCGGCGTGCACGGCCGCAAACATCGCGGCCTCGGCCTCGAGCAGCCATCGCTCCACAGCACCGCGAGCGCGCGCGGTGTCCACCGGCGCCGCCAGCGGCACGCTCTCGCCCTCCACGGACGTGAGGTGCGTGATTGCGAGAGCATCTGTGAAGGTGAGGCTGTCCACGCCCTCGAAGCACTTCTTCAGGTGCGGCTGCACCCGCGTCGGGTCCTTCGTCTCGCTGAGGATCTCCAGCATCTCATCGTTCGACAAGAAGAAGAACCTGCACCCACAAACGCCTCAGGCTGAATGTTCGCCTGTCGTTTGCAGACACCCTCCAGGGACTCAGACGGAGTAATGCTCATGCTTGCCGTGCCTTCTCAGAAGCTTGGAGACACTGAGCCTTCTCAGAAGCTTGTCACAGATGTGCAGCGGCCTGATGCGGAGGCGCTGGGATGGATAACGCATGGGCAGACTGTAGGTCGCAGAACGTGTCACTCTCGCACCTTGGGAAGAAGAGGCGCTTCTTTTCCAGGTATGCCGCCAGGCCCTTTTGGATCTCATCAAGAAGGCCGTTGCAACCCCGCAGGGAGTTGAGGGCGGCGTCGTCACGGCCAAGAGGCAGGGCTGCTGGTGCCTCCACTGCGCGAGCCATGACCTCTCGCCAGATGGCATCAACTGATGCAAACTTTTCGCCCTCCTCTGGCATCTGTTTCACAATATCGGCTGATGAAAAGATGGGCTCCAGGTACAGCCAAGTTGCTTGGCATGCCAGCCAAGCATCCAAAAGGTCCTGTACCACACGATGCTGTACACCCACCAGTCTTGAGAGACTAGAGCTTGAAACAAATCCGCACACCCTGTGCTCTGGATTGAGAGACACAACAGTTGCCACAAACAGTCTTTGTCAGTCTTAGCCCCACTCCCAAACCATGGCAAAAAACTCCTCAAACCCAACTGGATGTCTGCGGTTTGCACATTTTGGCTAACGCACATCGTGGGTGTCATGCACAGCTGATCTGTTGCCATGTGTGACTGGGATAGGTTGGACTGCACCTGCAGTGTCTGCAGAGTTGCTTCATGACCAGAAGCACGTTCTCTGAATGGAGCCACAAAGGGCGAGGCACTGATAGCTTGGATCTTGACAATCTGGTCGTCAAGGATAGCCTGCACATCGTCGATACCGCCAACGATGCACGTGCCAGAGTCCTTGTACGGAGTTGTCTTCAGCTCCACGCCCTCCCATTCCTGCAACGCACCACAGTTAATTAAGAGACAAAAAAACCCTGCATCTCGGGCATTTCAGTCCAATGCCCTACACACCTCAAGCAGAGTTGGTCTGTACGCTGTCTGCTGAAGCGCAGGAACACTCTTGCATTGCAGACGGGTGACAGTTCGCAGGCCCATTCCAAATGGAATCACACACCATCACATTCTGCTAGCACATGCTCTTCTGTTCCTCAGGCAAGCGAGATGAGAATTTGTGCCACGAAAGGGCAGGAAAGCACTACCATGTGACCAGTACTGTACACAGACTGGGAACCAGGGATCGAGAAGAAGACTAACGCAAACAACCTGCCACGCAGCTTGGAAGGAAATTGGGCGGACGAGCTGTGCGTCAGATCGCACCGTTTCCATCTTCTCCAGCATTTTCAGCATCGAGTGCTCTTTCGAGGCGGTCGCAGCGACAGTCTGGATGTCCTCTAGCTTAGCTAGCACACCATACTCAAGTAGCTGACGGACATGTACGGGCGTTCCAGCCTCAAACTCTTGCTCCACAATGGAAAAGATCGTTTCCCAGTGCCTGTCCTTGAGTGCTGGATTGGCAAGCTGTACAGGCACAGCGCTGATGTTAAGCTCCACATTGTATGCAGGACAGGCGTGACTGCGACCACAAGTGGCTGTCAGCCGACAAGCATTTGCTGTCATCGAACGGCCAGAATCGCTGCAATCTTGGGCATGGCTGAATCCGGCAGGCACACCTCTTGTAGCAAGGGCAGCTGCTCTTTGAAGTCGTCCAGCTCAGATTTCAGCGCCTGGACCACACTGTCGTTCGATCGAGTCTTCAGCATTTTGTAGTTCTGACGGTTCGCCTCATCCACTGCCGCCTGGATGTCGTTGGGTTGCAGGTCGCTCACCTACAAACCGTCTAAATGCGATCAACCAGCCAAACTCTATTGAACTCAGCTAAAATTCCTCTGGAAATGGTCACCGCCATGAAACAGAGCCCCCCTGTAAAACTTGACCAGCGCAGCGGGCAGCACCACAAAAGGTGAGCATCGGAATGAGCCTGCTCCTTGCCAACAGACCTTTTCATGGCCGGCCAGCGCGTTGAAGGTATGCATGTACTGTATGTACTGTTACATCGAGGGGCTCCGATCCAGTGCACCAAGCGAACTGTACTGTATGTATGATTGCATTGCCATATCCATGATGACATTGACACCTCCGACAAGCGGGACCGATTTGACCCTAGAGACAGTGTGGGCATGGGCCGCCGCACCGGGCACGTCATCCAGGACTCCTGGTTGCTCTGGAAAGTCGTGAGGAGGTCCCACTTGTTCTTGTGCATGGCGAGGTCCTTTCCGGCAGCATCAAGAGTCGTGAAATCTGGACTTGGAACCTCCAGGAGCTTCGCACATTCGAGCAGTTCATCCCGTTTGCGTGCCACATCCATGAACTACATGGCGACATCATCACGTTGACAACCACCATCGCAAGCGGCGAATTTCTGAGGCAGACATCCTGGCCGCAAGCAGAAAAGGCCGCGCCAACATTCACCATGAATTGGCACGAAGCAGGCAACAGCGACCATTTTGGCCTCTATGTTGCATCGTAGCAACAGAGCAGCGTAAGCAGTGGTTACAACCACTTTTTTTTTCAAGCCCACAGGCATGAGATGAGTACTGCAGCATGTAGCCGACTGACCCGCCCGAGCACAGCATGGCCTCCAGCCAAGAGCTGCTCCACAGACACCGCAGCATGCACAGCCCCATATGCACGGCCCACAGACACACATTCAGGAGGTAACGCGCTGTTGTTCAGGATGGGCTTGCACATCACGACTGGTGTGTCTTGAACGGCAGCCGTAGTGGGCAGAGAGTCTGCCCGGTTGCTGAGTTGTGAGGCAGGATGTGCTACTGGCATGACTAGCGCATAGCAACACCCTGTAATACACTTACAGGCTCTGCAGGTTGCAGAGCACACCTGCTGCTCCAGCCGCAGCAGCTGTGCCTGCATGGCTGCGGGCTCTGCGGTAGCATCATCGTATCGGCCAGCGGCACAGTCCACAGACACGTTGCGCGCAGAGTCCACCAGTGCGGCCGCAGCAGAGGCGAGCCCCTCAACGTGCCCCTCGCGCTGCGCCCCCGCAAACTCCCGCGCTTCTATTAGCGCCGCGCCATACGCCTTGACGCCCTCCTGCATGTCGCTGAAGAGCACCTCGTCGTCGGGGCGCATCTTGCCGCCGTACTCGCTCAGCATGGCGTACATCTCCTGCACCAAAAACACAATAATAAAAAACCCTTGGTTGCAGTAATAAGCTCGACATTGTGGTAGAGCAAGCGGCAGGTATCTAATGACGTCAAATGCCGTCACAGGCGCGAGCCCACACACAGTATCTCCTGTACGAACACCACCTCAGCCAGAGCCTGCATGTGTGCATGCTAAATCTATGCACGCACAAGCGGGCTCCGCCTGTGATGGCGCGCCAACCAGTCAGCAGCCCTGCAAGGCATCTGGCTGCACGCACTACAGTGCCTGCCACAATGTTCTGGATGGCACGAGGATCACAATCTGACACAGCGGGTCGCCATGCTTGCTTGCCTCTGTGTTCTACCACTTTGTGGCGCAGACCTCTGTAACGTTTCTCAATCTGATATAGCGGGCTGAAAGGCATCAGACAATATACATCCACAGCCCTACCACCATCCATTGCTCATGTACACATGCCATGTACCATGCAAGAGGCCGCACCTGGATGATCTCTACTTCGGCCATGACACCGCCGCCGCCCTCCTGTACCTGGGTCAGTGTGCGCAGGAATGCTGAAAACTCCGCCAGCGACACCGGCTGCGAGCTGAGGCTGCGCACGAGGTCCTGCAGCGAGGCGAGCGATCCGATGAGGCGCTCGTGTGACGCAACCTCCAGCACCATGCAAAGCACACCCAGCGCGCGTTGCAGTGTGCTGCGTAGCAGCTCCTGGAGGCCGCTCGTGTCCATCCACAGCAGCCCCACGCGCTTGCCGGTGCACATGCCGTCCACCACATTCATCCATTCTCTGCAGCGACGGGAACCTGCTATTCAAACTCACTCCTGCTCCAAGAGCACGATTGCCGCACTGCTGTTCCACAAGAGCTGCGCTGTGCCACTGATGCCGCTGGCTGAGCATGGCTTGAATCTGGCGAGTGCAGTCTGCCGATGTGGCCTGGGTTGCAGAAGACATTCACTACTGAACTGAAGCCTGGCTTTCGGGGCCAAAGCTAGTTTTCAGTCAACCTTCAAGGCCCCCCCTAACGCAACATAGATGGCGCATTACACCGCCCAAACCGTTGCTGGGCTCGCATTCTTAAAATCCGCCTCGAGCTTGCGTGATTCAGTGTGCATGCATGTGGGTGCTGCCCGGCCAGCTCCCAGCATGTCTAAGCTCCTTTCGCACACACATGTGATTCATGCAGCAAACAGTAGGTCTGCAGAGATCAGAACGAGGATGGTGCTAGACAGATCTTGCACTAGCCAAATGGCCATAGACTCAGGGGTATCCGGCACGTGACGACAGCAGGCTTTGCGTTGAACAGCAGCGACGCGGCAGGCAGCGCACCGCAGGAGCATCATGTCAGCCCGGAACTGCACGACGCTACGGCTGCCATCCTTGTACTGCTGTGGCGACCACGAATGCGCAAAGGCAAAGATCGGCCACAGCGGGTCCAGCTCGGAGCTGCAGGAGAAGAGCGTGCGGAAGGAGGAGGACACCGCCACGTCGCACGCAGCGCGGCTCTGGCCGATTGTCCTGGTTGCGACAATCACCGAGGTGAAGCTGACATGCGCCGAGGTGGCTGCCACCGGCGCGACTGCCGCAGCGGTGGCGGTTGCAGTTGGGGCCCCCGGAGGTGGGGGAATCGTCGCCGGCGGGGTGGAGGCGGCCACGGCTCCCGGGGACGTTTTGGCTGCCACAGCGGCAGAGCGGGGGCTGGTGGGTCTACCTGGCACTGCTGGCATGGGCAGGCGCTCGAGCGTCTTGATGGGCAAGAAAAAGCTCTCTGACACCTGTGCACAGCTGATGGAAACTCATCTCCAAGCCTCGCATACAGTGGCCCCCATTAGACACCAACCATCTGGCCGACGTCAATCCACCTGCGGGCCTGTGACCCAGAGCTGCCGCTGCATCACGTCGTAGCACACGGCCGTAGCATGACCAGCACATCTCTTTGCTGGAAAGACAACAGAAGTGGCCGGGCGTTCCTGTTCAGCTGCAATGATTCATGACAGCTTGACTTGAATTTACAACCCGCAACCACATGCATCAGTGACACTACGTCCCCTGCATCACCCCAGAACAATGCAGCACGCCTGTAGCAACATTCAAGAATCGTGCACAAACGTTCTGCATGGGACGCATGTGCGCATGCAGTCATCACCGCACCTGCTTGGTAACTGCAAGCGCGACCGCCGCCTCTGCCGGCTCCACCAGGAGGCCCTTGCTGTTCTCATGGAACGACACGCGGCAGGTGAGCACGCCGGTAGCGGACAGCAGCGCCCGCAGGTCCGCAAGGCCCTCATCCAGCGCCGACACGGCCATGCAGACGCAGAGGTAGTCCAACAGCCGCGCAAGCCGCGGCAGGTGCGCCTGCATCTGCGCGGCAGAGCGGTGCTGCTTCGCACGCTCCAGCCGCTCCAGCTGCACCCGCGGTGCGGACAGCCCCTGCAGACCAGCTCAGTATCGAGTTCAAAACAAAAACAAAAAGATCCAGCATCACGCCAAAAGCAAACGGGCCTCGGCCACGGCACCCAGTCTACCCGCCTTTGAGGAAGTGCGGCAGAGTGAGAGGTGCACCATCACACAGCACCCGTACCTCGCCCTCCACCATGCAGATCACATGAATGTTGCAAGCAGGACAGGGCAGGCAGCACAGGCACGGGCGTGAATGGCCAGCATCTGATTGCATGGGGCCCATATGTCTATCCTGAGCGTACGGAGTTCGCGAATATACTGAAAGGGCGTGTCCCAGAACATGAAACGCATGTGCACACTGTGGTTTGGCAACGGTCGCCATAAACAAAGCACTCGCCTGCAACATCACTCTGCACGCCCACACGCATGAGACATGAATAACTCAGACACGCGCTACTCCGTCTGCTGCAGTTGCGATCAATACAGAGCCAGAACAACGGAAGCCAAGGTTGCCAGATCACCTCAACGGCTGCACACAAGCCGATGCATTCCACTGTTTGTGGCCGGCAGCAGCGTGGCGGTGAGGCACCTTTGTGGCTCCAGCGGACGGGTCTGCCTTGAATCCTGCCACGATGTCGCCGAGGTAGCGGCTATGGCTCGTCACGTCATCGCTGACACGCGCAAAGAGCGCGCACACCTGCCGCACTGCAACGCTGTGCCGCTGCCGCACCACAGACTGCGTGTGCACCTCCTGCTGCTTCACGTAGTCCGCAATCGAGGCCTTCAGGTCCCCTGCACCTGTGGACTGAATGTACTCCCACTTGCCATCGCCTTTCCTCCGCCACTCCTGCACAAGCACAGTCTCCAGGGTCAACCCTGTGAGGGGCTTGTAGAAGGAGCTGAAGCAGCCAATAAGAAGCGCTGTAGCTGAGGAGTTCATGGTCGTATCACGGGGTGCATCCCTGCAACATCTGTGTTCCGCCCCGCAACGGACTGCCCCATGGGCTCCTGCTGAACACAGGCACACATTACACGGAGCTGTCTTAAGACAGCACGGAACTGTATTAGACAGCACGGAGCTGTCTTAGACAGCCCATGAATGCTAGGGCCTGCCGGACAAAAACGGGGACAGTGATGTGTACAGCACACGGCGGTCAGGGGGTTCGATTTTGGCAGAGCGGTGTTCATACCATTTTTGGGCCAGTGAATGGCATCAGTGGGCATGAGAGCGCAGCGTGCAGCAGCCTAGTTGCGTCCATGAGCAGTGTGACAAACGCTGGCTTGGCATAGAACAGCCGCTCCTGCATGGCTGTTCGAACCCTGCCAAACACGCGCGCATGTGTGGCATTCCGCCAGATGCGCAGCATCTTGCGCGGCAGATAGGTTCTGAACAGCGGCAGCTGCCGCATCATGTTGTATGCAGACAGCTCGCGAAGCCAGGTACTGAGTGGCAGGAAGTCCGAGTGGGGAGGGTCGATGGTGTGGCCAGTTTCGTCAACTGTCTTGATGTGTGTAACTCCTGCTGCAGACATTGTGAAGTACTCCGGTGGCACAGTTGCACGAGGCACAACCTGCACCCCAATGGATAATTCTTTGCTCTTGGATCGCTAACCACCTTGCGGTTTAGCAAATCGAGGAAAGCGGCACTCACGATTGGAACATCCACAATACTGGGTCCCAGTCAGCTAGCACCCCCCCAATGCCCATACTGATATGTCCATGCATTGCCATTTCCACGTCAAATTAATGAATTCTGAAAGGTTTCATACAGGCAGACAGGCATGCAGGTGCAGACTTTCTCAGGCAGACACACACCCGCAAGTCATATGGATGCCCGGATGGGTCATCAGCCACCAAGTGAAAGAGCTGAATGTTTGCTGTGTGGCCATATGAGGCATAGTAGTCCACTACGTCCAGCGAATTAATGATTTCTCCCTCGTAGTCTGCCTCAAGCATTCCGATGCGAAAGTTTGGAGGCTCATGGTGCAAAGGCACTTGCAACCTCTTTGGTGACGAGGCCCTGATGGGGCTCTTGCCTGCAGCTGTACGGACATCGCGAGGCTGGCCACTGTCAAAGCCGAGAATGGGTGAGCTGCGCTTGTTTGGAGGGGTCCTTGGGGTGCCAGTTGACATAGGAGGCAGCTGCGGTGGCAGAGCATGGTGCCTCGTCCTTTCCTCTACCCCACCTTGCCCAATATTTTGGGAGCCACTAACCTTGTTCTGACTGTTCCTTCGGTCCAAAGGTGGCAACTTTGCGGCTTTGTGCTCTGCACACCCGTAGGAACACCAGATTTGGAGTCATGGTTTGGCCATGTTTGCCGACGCATGCGATCAGCAGCACACACACCAAGGCAGACAAGCCTACCTGGCATGCTCAATTACTCTGATCCTGCTGCAGACGCAATTGGCCAGCAAATCCGCATCAACGGTTTCCAACTGCTGCTTGTACAGGCAAATCCTGATCTCAGCGCCCCACTAGAAACGGATATTTGCCACTGAAGTCTAATTAGGTGTCGAATGATGCATCGGATCTGCATGCGAGCAGATGTGCGTGCAAGGGTGTCCAGCAGCTCTCCATGCGAGAGACCGAAGCTGTGCAGACGATATCCCCTCCCAGCCTCCAAGCTGTGTTTGCTTACACACTCAATCGAGACTCAGTTTACAAACAGACAAACATACGCATGTTTTCTGACTAGGCACCTTGATACTACCGAGCGGCAATGAAAACGAAACCCCGCGCGCGCAAGCTGTCCATCTCTGCCGGACTTGCGCGGTGAAACATCCGTGAACTGAGAATATCAAATTCATACTGTTCTTCTGAATCGTCACACGCTCTTGGTGGCGCTAAACAAGCCGGCCCACTTCTGCAATTGGCTTGCCCTGCTACATGCATGACAGGCGTGCCAAGACTTCGTGCACGATCGTGCGCAATTGTGTCACACTGTGATGTATCAATGCCCCAGCAGCGCCAAGGGCATAAAGCACGGAACAAAACACAGCAAACATACACAAGCAGGAGGGTCACCAAACACAGGGGCAGGAACCAGGACTGTGTGCAATTGTGTGTGGCGATACAGTGACAACCAGCCAGAGAGACACCCAATACCGCAGGCTGATAAGGGATATTTTGGCTTCAATTAATCAATTTTGCATAGATCTCATCACATCATTCATTCTGGGTGCAAATCTAAGTAAACAGCCACTCTACAACGATGGCAGTGTCATTCTACGTTCTCTTCCGTATCATCATATCATCTATTGGTAGCCATATTTGCCTTCCACCATGGCCAATACTCCAGGCTCATACCAGCACGGCTGATGTGCTCAACCAGCTGTACCACTGCTTCTGGTGACCCATGAGGTGGTGGCGGAATTGGCAACTGTGGGTATGACCCAGCGTAGTCCCGTTTATCCCAGTGCCATGGTCCGACTTTTCCATACGTCGTCCGCCCATTCTCATCAAAGTCTTGCCCATAGGTGTAATGCAGGATGGTCCTGTTCACAAACCTCTGCTCATCCGTCAACGTACATGGCTTCCCCTTGTGCGCCTGCAGCACCGCAAAGCCAGTTACAGCAGTTCCCCGGACTCATTGTCACCCTGACATAACTTTGATCTGCCTATGAAGCTTCACCTGGGGCAGCACAAGCTTTCTAACTTGTCATACACGAGGTATGCAGGCAACATGTCAAGCTGCCTTGTGGCCTGGCCACACTACGATGGTCGCGAGGTAAACACGGGAAGATGAACCGGACTGCAGCGACACCTGAATCAAAATGCACAATATAGTTTGTACGACTTCCTGCCTCTTGGTGCGATTGCTGGGCAACTCACAGTCAGACGACAAGTACATTGACTGTGGCACATGCCATTGTGCCACTGTGGCATGGCATGTGCCACACTTGACGCAACAAATATACCGTTGCCTGCAGCTTGATGCAGACAGCAGTACTGAACACCACCGATCTCAGACAAGCTTTTATTTGGGTGAGCCCGTTGCCCAGCCACCATCAGAAGGTCGCTCATGGAGGTCTTGCAGTTTCTGTGACGAGCACGTATGTTCACACGGACAGCCTGGAATAGCTGGTCTCACAAGCATACCCCTGTCTGACACCATGGCGCCCTCTTACAGACACGATGTTACAGGTTCGTGCTCGAGCATGCTCGTAAAAGATCTTCAAGGCATGCATGTACGCGAGCCTGCTGAGCGCATGCCAAGCTCTGGTGCTTTCAAGGGAACACAGCACAGATGGCCCAGAACAGAAACACAGCAACACTACAAGCCGCATATTGTGTTCTAGTTCATGTTTTATACGTTGTTCATAGGGATTGTATGGGTGCACCACTGCATGTGTGCCACACTCCTGGCCAGCGCCACCTGTTTCACACACAACCTGTTTCATACAAAGACGGAAGACATACCAGGCACAAGTCAACCCTCAGGACCTGATCGAATGGAGGCTGTGCCATGAAGAACTGGTTCAAGAGCACCTCTGGCGGCCCGGCAGGGGCGTTGGCGAGGGCCAGAGTGAACGCAAACATCTCCTGCGCCCAGCCGAGCGCCTCGTCTGCTGCTGGATCAGCATGGATGGCCCGCACCGTGCGGTCCCAGCGGGGCAGCATCTCAGTCAACATGTCCGTGCTAATCATTGTTGGTGCATTGCCAATCTGCAGCAACTGCAACCTATGAGCATGCCTGTGCACATGTGTGGGTTCCAGCATGAGTCTGCCAGACAGACTGTGACCATGGTGGCATGAAGTGTTGCCCACCTAGGCTTGCCTAGCATCATCCCATACAATCATTCACTGATATCACTCGCGCTGCTTGCACTCGCCGGTCCATCGCTAGCCTGATCGGTACAGACCTAGGCCGTGGGCAGTGTTTACAGCAAGGCTGAACATGTGGCCGCTGTAAACGCTTGCCGCCGACGAATGAAGGCTGCACAGCACATGGGGGACACACTGTCTGCAAAATGCCCTAGAGGGGATAGACATCACCAGGGAGAAAATGCTGCATGGGACAGCTCAGCTACGTGCCAGAGCAACAAGGGTGGCCAGGGTAGGTCGCCAGGGTGCAATGTTGCTACCAACCAGCTCATACTCTTCAGGGAGCGACCAAAGAGCATACAGATACACACCGGAACGCGGGCACATCGAGGCAGCAGCGCACCGGATAGATCGATTCCACAGGTACCTTGTTTGGATTGAATCGGACATCCTCGCAATGCGGCCGCCACTTATGTGCTTTGCAGTCGACATAGACGAATGGAAAGGCAGCCGGCCTTGTGGGTGTTGCCAACAGGGGCGGGGGTGAGAATAAGATGTGGTCAGGCTCAGTCATCAGGATGAACTGCTCTGGCACATGCATGCGAGCCAGCCACTGCGTGAATGCCCACGGCCGGTGCATAGGCCCATATCCCCTGTCAATCCCAGCAGGGAGCTGTTGCACCCTGATTGTGGGCACGAGGTGCATGATGTCATCGGCATCTGGGCAATGTAGAATGCGTGTGTATCCCCCCATGGCACTGTCGGGAAAGTCTACTTTCAGCCGCCGATACCAGTAGTAATGCACCTGCGGAGGGCTTGCAGCACGCGTGAATAAGATCTTGGCGCCAAACATGTCCAGACAGCCGCGACTTGTAATTTGTTAGTCTTGCACCAGGCGGGCGTACCAGGACCTGCCACCGGCCGTAGATCCCACAGTCGGCCGTCACCACTACTCGGTACTTCCCTGGACTCGGGAGCTCATCGCTTACAGGAGGGGATATTTTATCAATTGGCCCTCCTTCTGGCAAAAGCGGCACCTCTGGGAACTTGGTCAGGCTGAATGCATGAGCATTCTTGCTGCGGCGCGCACCCGCTCGTTTCACCTGCACAAAATGCCAGCAATGAGGGGGTTTGTCGATCAAAGCTTGGACTTGCACCGGTTGGTTTGCCATGACCATTGGCCGGCATTGTGGCACAGTTGCAGCTTGTGCAGGTCAGTACCTCAGCTGGGTCCTCTTCATCCGCAGGTATGGCCAACCTGGTCAAAGTCCCATCAGTGGCGATCAAAGTTTGGGAGTAAGGTTGTGGGGAGTTGGAATCCTGGGGGGCCTGGGTCCAGTCGGCATCTACTTTTGGTGGCAATGTGTGGTGGTCACTTTGGGGCAATAAGCTTGCCAAGTGATCAGCCTGTGCATGATGCCTAGAACTTCCTGCACGAACAGCACAAACAAAACCATCATAGCATGTTTTTGGAAAATCAATGTGGCCAGCCACGACTGCATGGAGCACGCAGTTGTTCGACCAGGCCTTGCAACGCAATTCATACGAGCATGGGTACGCACGGTGTACTGGATAGCTTGCTTCGTAGCCAGCCTGGTGTATGGACGTTGCGTGGAAACTCCATATACGTCTTTTCGAAGCGAGCGCAAACGACGTGACCAGTGCGAGACAGGCGCCTGCTGTCAATGCCAAGCACACCCGGAACAAGCCCGAGCATGCAGGCCTGGACCTGCGACGGACAGATGCGCGCATGCGAGCGCGTGCAGCTTTCACGCGCCTGGTTCTTCCTCAGGTGCACTATCTACATTCGTGTGTACTAACAAACAGCACGCAAACTCGCCAGCACGCTCCCTTTCAGCTTCCGTCTCATCGCTGCAGCCCGGTCTTCCCTCGCGCTTCTCACAAAAGTCCGCATGTAATCCGTTGATGCTTTCTGTCCTTCTTCCGTGGCATGTACGACTGATTATCTGCCGAAGCCGTTAAATACGCGCGATGTGGAGGGCTGTAGCGCGTCTGGGTCGCCTACTGCAGCGAAGTTCCATATATGGACACCGATGTCTGTATCTGAGTTCAAACCTTTTACCAAATGATACGTTGGGAGCAGCATGAATGCAGCACGTGATTGCTCTGAGCGGTACGGAGCGCGGCACTCGTTTCCAAGTCACTCACGCACAGTCTCTCGTCTGATATAGCAGGCCACCGTATGAGCAAGTAAATATAATCTGCGATGCTTCCCATGTAGTCTCAACAGAGTTAAGCAATGCAATGCGATGCGATCCTGCGCTCTAGAGCTGGGCACCTGCAGTGCTCAGTCGCAGTGCTGGCGAGTTATCGCGGTCGCGTTACATCGAGAGAGCGCTTGATGCCGAAAAACTGCAAACGCGGCCCCTCGTTTGCCCAGCATGGTGCAATGTCAAATTGTGATTTCGCGATCGAACAAATGAAACTGGCGGTTCAATCACGGAGTCGCGCCAGTTGTACGAGACGCCCGTTGTCAAACGTGATAATTATATCGTGATGAGCACAAACTTCATCGCTTGTCGATTTGAAGTTTTCGGCAAGGTTCAGGGCGTGAGTTTCCGGCAATACACTCACAAGAAAGCAAGCAGTCTTGGTTTGGGGGGATGGTGCATGAATACAGCGCAGGGAACTGTGTCTGGTGAAATGCAAGGACCCCAGGCATGCCCCGATCATCTTGCTCCAGTCTAGCATATCAACCGTCTGCGATCAAAATCTTTATTCGGACATGCGGGGAAATTTAATCAAGCCCAATCACAAACATGACGCGAGTGTGTATAGTATCGGGGCAATCGGCATCCATACGCACATGCGCCGACCAGGAGTCCAAGTTCTTCAGCATAGATTTGAAATTGAGAATTAGTCGCGTTGCAGGAAGCTATCCAAGAGATGAAGCAGTGGCTAAAGGAAACCGGGTCTCCCAGCTGTCGCATTCAAAAGGTCCAGTTCAGTCACGAACTGACGCTTCAGAAACGTACATACGATTCCTTCACCATTCTTCGATAGTGTCGGCAAGACCGGGACTCGCGACATGTACATAATGCACGGTTGTGCACGATCCCAGCATCGGTACGTTCCATGCCGCAAACCATGATGCACAGTTCGGAGACGATGTCTTCGGCGATAATGACGAATTTCGTGTAGGCGCACTCAGTATCTTCAAATCTATCATGTCGTGGGCGCACACCGCTCCCGCGCTCCCCCGTCATACCCTCGGACAACAAGTCAGCAAGCGCAACGGTGGCAAGGCACGGCTAAGTGGTACGTGGCTGAGGCTCAAAAGCCTGCATTCCTTGCAGTAGAGTTTGCGCTTGGATTGGGCTTCCTGGCGCTGATCGATGGCGGCTTCTCAGGTGTGCCACCTGCTGAACGCTCAGGCGATGGCTGCCTCATGTTTCGCCGTGTGGTCTGAAGACCGTAGGCCGAGTTGCGTATATTGAAGCCACACCTACAAGGAGCTGCAATGCAGGGGACTGGCTGAAGTATCAACTGATAGATGAGTCGACTCAGCAGCTGCTCTCCAATCTGGCCAGTGTGGGTGTGTTGGTCCACTCAGGGATTGGGGTGGCCTGCGCGCGCCAGGCCATCAGGCGTCAACCTGATGCAGCGTTGCCAGCTGCAACCATAGCATTTTTGCGAGGTTTTTTGTGTGGCTCACCTGAGCTGTTGCTTGTTCTAGCTCGCAACAACGTGAAAAGTGTTGATGACTAGCTGCTTCCGAGAATGATTTTCTTTGAATGTGTCGGAATGAGGCTTGGACAATGATGCTTGCTAGTTTTGCATGTGGACTGATGCGCAAAGTGGTGAAGCCTACTGCAATGCATTGTCCAAGATGGCCATGCGATGCCAAGTCTTGCGGTCGTGTGTTTGGGTCTGGATACAGAATGGTCCTTTGCTCACTCTGCTAGAAGCATCTATGACAGTGAATGGTCTGCTGTCCATTGTTTTACTGGGCACTGGGTACACGTGGTGAAGCTGTGCATGTAACGATGCTGTTGTGTGGCAAGGTTGTCCAAGAACAAATGTATGAGGTCGACTGGAGTTCTGCTATTTTCAGGATGCATGAACTCGATGGCTGTGCCCTCAAGGTCAGTGCACGATTCATTCGTGGTTGGAGGTACTTCTGAATCTTTGATCGTCTTCCTTGGGGACACAGCCATCCTAATTGTGCGGATTGCCATGTATTCAGTGGCTGATGATGGCTGTATGGCCGAAGGCAATGAGAATGTACAGGTCAGACAAACTACGTGAAGGTGACCAGTTCCACAGTGGTCTGGCCTGCAGCTCCCTTCCAGCTCATGGGTGTATGGGATGGTTATGCGAGATAGGGGAGGATTGCCGAAGCAGCAGGGGTACCTCTTGCCATGTAAATCCGTCTATCCTAAGATATCCTGAGACCTAACATTTGATCAGTATTACATCAGGTGATATCCTAAGAACTCGGGTGGGCGGCACAACCATCCAGGTGAACATACAGGATGCGATCCGCTTCAACCGCCGACCGAGCTTGGCCCAAATCAACATCCTTGTCACAGTTGGCCATGGTTTATAACCAGGATTTTGGCTGCTGTGCGGACAAGGCCTGCTCAGGCGTCAACATGGACAGGAGTTAACATAGAGCACACTGAATTCACATGAGGAAGAGCCCTGTTTCCCGCAGTGTGTGGAAACTTGCAGGTCAGACAGCCCGAGGCAGTGAAAGGCCATGGGCAGCTGCAGTCACGACACACGATACTCCTGCTCATTCACAGAAACACGGAGATGAAACTGGCCGGATTCAGCTGACCATGCAGACTGATGTGTTGCAATGCACCTTGCATCAACAAAGTTGGACTGGAAAAAGGTTCATCAAATACCCACGGACATGCGGCCTAGTCCTGTGAGAGAGAAATGCACATTTCATCATACAGGGTGTCATTGCAGTATCCGTTGCAGTAGATGGGCTTCATCTGCTGCAGAGATACACCATGAGTTCAGGACTTGACGGTCGTATTCTCTTTTTCGTCTATGTGTCTTGCCCATGCGAGGCAATGCTGCCGGCACAACAGGCCAACAAGTACATCAGTTTGTCAAAGTGATGGCCTGTCCCACTTCCATCTCGGTTTCTACCGGCTCTCGGCACCACTATCATCCCTTTGTGGCATCAGCTGCCTGGCGTGCTGCTGACCGGTCATGCCTGCCCGAGGAGAGCTGGACGAGGTCAAGGCGCAACCACGTAAGAGGGTGCTATCATGAAGCCATACACGAGTGGACCACTGGGTTCGAGACGGTAGTTGCGAGACGATGCCCTTGTACCAGACACAATCACGTCCCGCACGTCGTTCACCATCTCCCTGCAGCACACCTCAACACTGCAGCGGCATACAGCATATTCTGGGTGACTACAGGTATCTGCGGACTGATCCACAGATGCCGTTGCATGGGCAAGCTCATCACTGTTTTGACATGGCCTGGAGGCAGCAGCAGGCCTGAGTCCGAAACCTGTGCACACATTGGTTGATTCCTGCTAGTTGCTGTACCACGATTTGCAGCTTGACTCTATAATGCTGTCCCAAATAACCAGCTGAGCAGACAGAACAGCAGCAGCAGAGTCACAGAGGACCACCAAACGAGACAGCCACTGCCCTTGAAGCATACCAAATAGAGATACGTTACAGATGTATGCGCAACACAGAAGCTGCTGTGTTTCTGTCTGTGTACGGCGCTCGGCCATGGTGAATGATTTTTGGTGCATTGCCATGAATCGTGCCTCTGTGTTCTACCACCTTGTGAAGCATACAAGATGAACGAGCTTGCATGGCACCATGAAAACAACTGACTGGCGATGACTGTAAAAATAGATTTGACGCCACATCCCATGCCAGCTGAGCTGAAGATTCAAAGCTACTCAGGCAGCGCCCAGGGGGGTGTTGCTTGACATGCAGCGGTACGACAGAGACAAGTCCAATCACAATACCGGATGTCCGGTCAATGGGGCCACCAGAAAGCCACCAGGAGGCCACTAAGACCCGAGAGGCACACCTGTTGAGGTGGAAGTAGTTGTGGCGCAGGCTGTGGATGTTGCTCTCAAGGAAGGAGGTCACAATCACGTCCACGTCCAGCGGCTCGTTGCTGAGCTTGAGGATCGTGTTGCAGTGCTTCCCGAGGCTCGTGCCCAACGGAATTCCCAGCTTGCTGCTGCACACAGCAGCCACGTGTCACCGGGATCAGCCGTGCCATGCTTTGACCACGAGTCCCGAGCAGCCACGTGTCACCGAATCACGCTGCAAACAGCATCAACGCCACGCACAGCGTGACGAGCGAGCACTGTGTTCCGCAGTCGTGTTGTCTGTGCACCGGCGTGCTCCAGGCGGACAGCAGCATGCACAGCACATTCCAGTTTGTCCATCAAGGCAGAGAGCAAGGGGCACTGTGGCCAAACTGGGCAAGATGTAACGACATTGCAACTTCAGGGTGGTCATGAACAAAACAAGGGTTGCCTGCTTAGTGCAGATGAGGTCGCTGGCGCCGCGTGGTATGCCATCACATGCTGCGATCGGCTCCCCACGGTCTTCGAGCCGCACCCAGCTTGCTTCACGTCCAAGGGTGCAACAGACACAGGTTTACAGAAGGCCGAGCACACGGAGCACGCACCACGTCTCCTGCAGTCCCGGCGGCGCCTCGTCCGGCTTGATGCGGTACAGCCAGCTGTTCATCAGCGCCGCCCACCCGAGCGCGTCGTCGTTCGCATCGCCGTACACCGTCACCACGTCGCAGATCGAGCGCAGCGCGGGGCCGCTGCGGCCGACAAAGTCCCCGAGCTCGAGGTCGGGGCTGAGGAGCGTCACGGTTGCGAGGTCGAGCACGCCGGGGCCGTAGCGCGGCGCGGCGGCGGAGCGGCGCTCCTCCGTGGCGGCCGGGGCGGCGGGGAAGAGGTCGACGAGGCGCTGCACGGCGGCGGAGAGCACGCGCGCGCCCATGCTGTGGCCGATGAGGTGCACGCGGCGGCAGCCGTCGGCACGCAGGTGCTCGAGCGCGTCCTCAAAGTGCTGCGCCACGTACCCTGACGCCGTCACCTTGAGGCTCTGCAGCGCGGGGGGTGTGCGGGGGCTGCTGCTGTGGGTTGGTGCCGTGCTGTGCTGTGCGTACGTCAAGTGCTGTGCGGTGTGATACATTGTCATGTGTAGGTACCCTATACATGCAAATTAACGGACCGCCTTGTCAGAACATTGCTCTCAAACGTGTCCGTCAAATCTGCTGTATTCGGGAATGCACAGCCAAATTTTCGGAAAAGGGGAATTTGGCGGGAGGACGGTACACTGTTGTGGGTAGATGCTACTGTTGTGGCTTGGAAAGAACCCCTGGAGAGAGCCTGCCCCCCCCCCCCCCGGCCCTGCGGTGCAGATTTGCATGTTCCGGTACAGGCTGCCAGTGGTGTCAGGCAGTAAGGCATTGCCGGACCGCATGCAAGCTGGCATGAAACCAGCGAGCAACATTTGCGGCCGGTATTCTGCAGTGATACTTGTGCCTCCAGCAATGAAGGCCAGGCGCATACTCAGCGGCAGAGACATGCTTGTGGGGGGGGGGGTCAGGCTTGGAGTGGTTGCTGAGCTGTATACCGGTGCCTGGAGACCGGCTCACAGGCAGACGTGAGCAACCTTGCGTGTCTCATGTGGAGTTTGTGCATTGCTGGCAACCAAGACAAGCTAGCAAGCGGGCATCTGCTTTGGAGCTCACGTCATACGCAGCACAGAGGGCTACGCATGAGGTGCGGCGTGCCTGCGGGTAGAAGATCGACACCGTGCACGGCCACCCGAACACGACCGGCATGATATGCCCCGGAAACGCGCCCAGCGCGACCAACTGGCCCAGCAGGCGCAGCGCCCCCTCCACGCTGCAGTTGAAGCCATGCACAAACAGTATCGCCTCGTAGCCGCCGTCCTGCGGCGGAACCGCAAACGCGCCGATGTCTGCATGCACACGGCCTCATGTGCTGCGTGCTGCATGCTGTGCTATCGCTGCCATGCCCCCAGGCGGGCGGGAAGCATCGGATGGCCCGTTTTCTTTGTATAAAGGCGCATTTGGCATGTTTGCTGAGTATTGCCTTGCCTCAGGTGGATAATGATGATTACGTACCGGGCATGACCGCCGACTTGGCGGTGGAGAAGAGCCATGGCGAGAGGCGCGTCACCCCGGCGAGCTCCTGGTCGGGGAGCGGCTCCCAAAGCCGTCGCGGCCGCCGCAGCCGGGGCCGCCGGCACGGCCAGCAGCCCGGTGTTTCCGAGCTGCCGCTACCTAAAACGCTCCCCGGCGCGCTCACCGTGTGTCGCGTCTGCTCCTCTTCGCTGCCGCTCGGCACAGCCGTGGAGCCTGAAGCGTGCACAGCATCCACAGCGGGCCCCGCCGCCGACGAATCCGTCAGCCAGGAGCTCTGCCCCGTCGCCCACCCCGCCCCGGCCGTGCTGGATCGTATCCGATCCTCTAGTTCCGTCAACCCCGTGAGCGACGGCTTGCTGGCCATGCTGGGAATGCGCTGTGCGGCGAGCGCCACCTGGTCTAGAATCGAGTCCGTCGGCGATGGAACCGCATGCATCATGACGGACTTGTCGTTCGCGGTCTGAAACTCGCGATCCATCGTGTGTGCCTCAGACTGCGCTGCATCCGCGGCGCTCCCGTCCGCAGCCGCAGCCGCAGGGGCAGCCGCAGGGGCCTCGTTCATGTCTGCAACACTCAGACTCTGCGTACCCCTCGACGCATCCTCCGACGCGTCACGAGGGACCGCCACCCCTAGCCCGCAGCTGCTGTCCGACACCGAGTGCGGCATCAACGGCACTGTGCCAAGGCCAGACATCGGCAGAGTGGCCGAATCTGCCACCGTCAGCGGTCCCGGCACTGCGTCCCCGCCCCGCAACCCTGACGCAGCACGCACAGCACACGCGCCGTCTGCTGCCTGCTGTGGCCGGTCGCGGTCGCGCGAACCCGGACTGCCGCTGGGCGACCCCCGAGGGGCTGGAGCGGCACTGGCCGCCGTCGGTAGCCGTGTGCTGTTGGCAGCAGATGCCGAGCCACCGCTGTGCTGTGCCCCGTGGAGCGGTAGCGGCAACGTGAGTGCGGGTGAGTCACGCCGCGGGGCGGCCAGCGGCGCTGGGGGCTGTGCTGGGGCCTGTGCGCTGCTGGGTTCGCGGGGGATCAGCGGCGAATCTTCGTCGCTGCCGCCGCGGTCAGTGGCTGCCAGCGGCACCACGACGGAATCGTCTGATGTGTGCTCTGCAGACTCTGCGACTGCCTGTCCGTTGACCGGTGCCGCTTCGGATCTGTCATCCTCCACAGGGGTGGGCCGCTGCATGCAACCGGTGCCCTGCTGGTATGCTCAGTTTTTTGTCGCAGGGGGTGCCCATGCGCAGCGGCAGGTCTCATAGCCGACTCCGTGAGGCGCAACATCAGGCCACGGGACACCGCGTGCAAAATGCAGTCAATGCCATGCATGGCACTGCCATTCTCAAGACTCCACCAAGTGCGTTTGCGCATGCACAGCATTTGGGAAACGATTTCTCGACCGGGCCAATGCCCCAGCCCAAGTTACCATGACTCCTGTAGGTATCACAGTGGCCTCATGGATACGGCATTGTAATCATACATACGATCTCGCGTGAGCTCTGCACATGCGCACTTGTAGCCACAGCACGCGGGGGAAGCCCTTATAGAAGAGGCCGCTGGTGCAGCACTCCACGGAGGCGACACCGGCGTGGAGCGGCCGCCAGCCGGGGGCGCCACGCACGCGGTCGCCCGTGCGGCGCACGACCGCGAGGAAGCTGCCGTTGCTGCCGGGGCTGTCGGCGCGGCAGGTGAGGACTCCGAGGCGGTACGCGATGAAGCCGCTGCCCTTGTTGGTCTTGGCGCGGAACGGCGCGACCGGCATGCCGTTCAGAAAGTGCCTGCGGCAGATGACGTGTAGCGCACGGGTTCACACCAATATCTCCTGATGTCGGAGGTCCACCGCACTGTGGTATCATCACACAGCACACAGCACAAAGCATGTCGGAGTTCCATCGCACTGTGGCTGGACCACGGCTGGTAATCGCGAGGTGACCGCCTGAGAGCAATGTAGGGAGCTGCTGGTGTGCGTTGGATGCAAGTTGCAGCGATCTCGGAGAATCAGAGTGCTGGTTGCTGTTGATGAACAGAGGATGGCACGCTTTGCGCGGAGCTCTGGGGCGTTGTGAGCTGACATGTGCTGATGGGGAGTTCCCTGGGTTGCGGCAGAGTGATAGCTGCCGCCTTTATGGCTCAGGAGGCATCAGACTCTGCGATACAGGCTGAAATCTAAGGGGGCCTGAAGAGGGCCCGTAGGCTCCAGCGCCGTCAGCGCAGACTGTGTTTGTTTGGGGCTGGAGTGGGCGTCCATGCTGATTCGCTCCATTTGTGTGGCGGGCAAGTGCAGCAAAAGCAAGGCAGTGGATATGGATGATCTATTCGGTTCAAGGAATTGAGGGCGACATTTTGGTGGTGCAGCATGGATGTTGGCTGTTGGGTATTCAGGGCCCTGTTGTCCATGCTTCGTACTTGCAAAACTTGTGCATTGCCATGAATCGTGCCTCTGTGTTCTACCACCTTGTGGAGCATACATCTGTAACGTATCTCACTTGCAAAACGAGAACACTCTGACGCTGTACACGAGCAGCCCCAGCTTCACAACATGCATGTGCAGTTCCGCGCGCAACGAGTTCGGTCATGTTGCATCTGGAGAGCATACATCTGTAACGTATCTCATACATCTGGAGAGCGAGTGTTCTGCGTTGTTCTGCGTCGTGTGGTGCCACAAGGTCAACTGTATTGCATTCTACTGCAGGTCGATCAACGACTGATCAAATCCGCAAGCCTTGTCACGAGCACGAAACTGCTACCGACGATAATGTGATTCGACTGTCAGGGAAGCAAGGATGATACACTGGCACCATCTGAAAGCGTCCTTGAATGAAACCATGTTACTCAGCATGGAGCATTGCGAAATTGAGATGCCTTGAAGCCACCGTACACAATCATCTTGCGCTCAAGTCCGCTGGCAACGGCCAGATACAAACATGGAATCCGAGGTCAGGTAACTGTCTGGTAAGGTCATGGTTGTGATGTTTCGCTGCAGAACTCCTGTTCCAGAGTGCGCTAAGACTACTCATCGTTCAGGCGTTAGCTAAGCGATCTGCAAGGTACTACCATAGAAGTTTCTTGGATACCTCACACAGGAAGCACAGTAGCATCATGGCTTCGCCGCCTGTCAAGTTCGACGTGTTGGACCACCGAGCGGTGCGACGGGAGCTCGAGGCCGAAACAAAGACCGTACGCAGCTCGATCACCCACTTCTAAGGTCAAACACGGCCACGTGTGCGCAAGTGCGTTGTGTCTGCTGCAGGCTGCCGAGGATCTTGGGCTGAAAGTGAGCTACGCTGAGGACAACCTCTATTTGGTCTTGTCCTTCGTTATGTGCGTGCGAAACCCCCAGCACACACGATCGCCAGCTGAAAACTCCCAGAATGCTCTCAAATGAATTCAATGGGCGTCTATGCTCTGCAGGATTGCGGTTGCAGGTGGCGGTCAACTGTTGCCAGGGAAAATAGCTGAGAACAAGCCGGCTCTCGCTGCCTGTGTGGCTACATACTATCTCCTGTCACTAGTGACGTTCCTCATCAGCAGATTCGTGGTGCAAGACTATTTCTTGGTGCTGCTCGCATCCTCTGAGCAAAACCTTCCAAAATTGCGTGTCATGCTCAAGATGAAGAGGCTCGATCCTAAGTTCACCCTTGTCATCTGTGGCAAAGAACAGTACGATCCAAACATCTAAATGACGCATTCGCCCGATATTTCTCATTCTGTCAGAATATATGCATGCACAGTCCTCAATACGATCGTCTGGCATCAATGTGCAGGTCGTTCACATCTGAGGAAGCATCAGTGACTCAATTCATTCATGAGGATGGATACGTTGCAAAAGAACGTTTCCACAGCTGGGTCAAAGAACAAATTTCGCTTTTCAAAACCTCCAAAACCAAGAGCTCGTGAGGACGGATCTGGATGGCGGCAGAAGTACCCGCTCCCACCAGAGCACATTTGAGTCGTGCCACAATAGACAGTGCAACGCCGACTAATCGCGCCAATCGACCGGCATTGCATACACAGGCGATGCGTGAACACAGTCTAGACTCATAGCTATCTTTTGTCATCGGACGCAGCTGCAAGCGAATCCAGGAACCGTGCGATGAATGATTCAGCAATGAAACAGCGGTCATGCGGGCTGCAGGCAAGCCATAGGTCCACAACATGCTGACACAAAACACCATATCCGCGTGACACTGTGGCCAATTTGTGTCTGAGCATGCAGTGATGTCCGACCTTCTTTTGCTGTGTTGCAAACAGAGCCTCCATGACAGAGGCGCACCCGACCAAGAACTCTCCGTGCCGGTATGAATCCATCCAGACGCCGATGCCGTGGGGCGCGCCGCTGGCATTCAGGCCGCCCACATACTGCGCCGAGTAGAGGCGGCGGATCCCCAGCCAGCGCAGCCAGCCCTCCATGCCGTTGTAGTACGTCCCTGCATGCACCGCCACCTGCGCTTGCTTTGACGGAACCAAGCACAACGGCCCTGCGAGTACAAGCGAGCGCAGGGCCATTGATTCGTGGATTTCCATACATATTTCCATACGAATACACGGCTCACGGGTGCGCAGTTTGTGCCAGGTGATCGCCTGGCCGGCTTGCATCTGCTGGGTAGCATGTGAGTCTAGAATCTAGTTGTACGTTCGCTTGGTGCACTGGATCGGAGCCCCTCGATGTAACAGTCCATACGAATACATTGTGTTAAACGGGGCCCTGCGCTGCGCACGGGACACGAACACAAGGTGCCTCCATCCACAAGGTCACTGGCAGCCCATGGATTAGCCGACTGCCATCCCTCTCATACCAGCCCTGCGGTGTCGGTGCCTGCTGCAAGAGGCGCCATGTGCTGTGGTGCTGCCAGAGCCCTGTCGCGTCCGCGGCCACATGTCTCCCTCTTCGCCGGGACAGAACGAAACGGATCAGTGTGGTTAACAAACCTGTGACTGGGTTTGGACAGGTACAGGCAGAGCTTGCCACTGGCAGCGCACACAGCAGCCTGTGGCCCAGATCCACGGCTGCTGGCCCTTCAACAGGCAACGGCGCAAGCCAGCATGGTGTTCACAGCAGCACTGGCGCTGCGGCCTGCCATGCGGCCTGCCTATCTGCACACATACCCGAAGGCGGTGCGTCAAACACCGCACTGCTAGTAGCATGGCGCACGTGTGCCCAGCCGCGAATCCACACAAAGTGGCCATGGATCCATATGAATTTGTGCTCGAGCATTCCCATGCATGCTAGTCCGGCTATCCGGCTATGCGTGACTTGCATGCTGTGTGTGCTACGTGTACCATCCTATGGACCTATGAAGAATAATGCGTGATAAGAATTTTGGCACATTCGGACACTCTGGATGGCAGCCGAGACTAGGCTGGCATGGGGCACAGTGTGGGGGCACTACACTCCGGCACCAATGGATGTTGAGGGCGGAGTGCGCCGGACGGGATCGTCAAACAAGGGGCGGCGAGGGCAGGGTGGGTGGCGCACCGGTGAAGGAGAAGAGGGGCTTGCCGTTGACCTGGTAGTCCTGCAGCAGGTGCTCCCGGAGGCGCGGGAAACGCCCCCAGATGCTGCTGAGGCCCTCGTACGCCCCGAGGTACAGCACGTGCGCATCCAGCGCGAGCGATAGGAACGCGCCCGACTGGTTCAGCCCTGCACCCCTGCTGTCGTCACATTGTGCTGCCGGGCGCGGCTGCGCGCGGTAATGCCATGCTGGCGCACCCACCGCGCCGGGCAGGGGCGCCTGATGGTGCTGACGAGGATCGAGGGGCTACATGGTGAGCCAGTGTTGGGTGGCCAGCACAGCATGAGCCAGACCGACGGAGGCACTCATTCATGAGCGAAGTAGGATTTAGTAGAGTTCTGTAAATCAACAGCTTCTTGCGCCGGGTGGCAGTCAACGGTGGCAAGCGCTGCAATACTTGTGTGTTTGGTGACAAGTGAGGTAGACAGACAGAGCAGTCAGGTGGGTCACGCCGTCCAGGGTCAGGCCAGCACAATGATGCAGAACGAAAACGGTGTCAAACGGTGTCACGCAGCATGCAGATTTCACAAGTAACATGCCAAATGACGCTCGCGTGGTTACACCTGCGCATGCGAGAGCGATCCCGCAGAGTGCACCTCAGCGGCGGGACCACTGCAGCGGGCCCAGTGCAGCCGACACTGAATCGGCGTGCTGCGACATGTCAGCCAGGCCGAGAGGCACATCATGTCACGACAGCCCACAGCACCCAGGACCATGCATGCAGCGCCGGCATCGGCCATGCGGCACCCGTGCGGTGAGAGGGGCTGTACAGGAGCGCACATGGAAGCATCTTCTTTCGGAAGAGGCCGGCCATGAGCAATACGGCCTGCAGCGTTACCCAGACCCAGATGAGGGTGGATCGGGTGACGAGGTTCTTGCGCCCGTTCTCTGAGCGAATTGCGGCATCGATTGCAAAGATCAGCATCACCCCGCTCGCTGCGACTGTCAGCCAGGCCGAGAGGCGCAGCTGGAGGGAGCGCTGGTAGCGGATGATGGCGTAGGCTACGAAAATGTATGCGATGGCGGCAGCGAGGGCGCCCCAGCGATCCGTGGCGTCCGTGTACGCCCACACAAAGGTGACCACGACCCCAGCGTCGTTTCGAACTGGCTGCAGGGAGCCCAGGAGCTGCTCGGAGCCGGCGGTGGTGGCTGTGTAGATTTCCATGAAGCTGTCACTGACGTCTCCGATCTTGATGCTGTAGATGCCCCACAGCAGGAGCAGCAGGATAACTGTGAGCCAGTTCTCGAAGCGATACTGGTAGCGAAAGGTGCCATGGTACCTATATGGCCGGTGTTGGGGGCTGAGAGCGTAATGCGGCTTGGATAGACGGGCGGTGGTGAGTCAGTGGCATCCAGGTGTTGTGAAACGTGATCGTGCCCATCCTCAGGTTGCAAGCGTCGCCGTGCGTACGACAAGGACAGATGGGCATGCGACAGAGCTGAGTTTGGCCACCTTCTGTATGCGCGCCTGGCCACCATGGAGCTTGCGAGGGCTTTCCAGGCTACCTTCACCTGAGACTGGAGCTCCTCGGCGCTGGGAGTCATCCTGTGCCCATTTAAGGGGTCCATGGCACTGTCCGAGGACATTGTAGCTACTCGTGTGACATGATCGAGGCAACCGTCGTCTACTTATGCAGGAATAATATACCAATTCAGATTGTAAACACCCATTTGTGCAGCATAGCCTATTGCAAACCGAGCAAGAAGGAAGATAAAACGTACGTGCAGCCAAGCAAGCGAGTTACATGCAAGCGCGCAGCTCTGGGAAAGCCCGCGCGCAAGATCAACAACAGCCGTGGCTTTCGGCACACGGCGGATGATTCAGACTCTGACAGTCAACATCATCGCTGTTCAAACAAGCTGTGCAGCCGCATGCCTATTAACACGCATTGTTTTTGTTTCTGCTGCGTTGGCGCGATCACCAGAGCACTCAGGCAAGGGCTGTCATGCAGCGAACAGCCAGACAATGGCACATCGTGCTGACCCGAAGATCATCTTCACTTACGACTGAAAGAGTAGATGTTACATCTTTCAAATTGCAAATATTCTGACACAGCCGAATGACCGTAGCGGGAGCTCCGTGATTTGCGAAACTGTTGAATAACCTGCTTGGTCGCCTCCCCTTCGCGGCACGTTGCGACCATTCCACGTGTACGGTCCAGCAGTCATGGGCTAACTCAATTGGCATTAGAGGACTTATATACAAAATTAGTGAAATCTGGATGACTCAGCTGTGCCAGCTGTCGGTGCCCTTTACGCAGCAAGTGCTCTATCAGTTGGAATCGTCTGGGGCTCACCTCTCTGTACCTGCACGCGAAGGGCATCAACGTGTAAACTCAGGATGGACCACGCCATTTGCTAGTATTGCTGAATAAAACGCCGTGTTGGCATGAGACGAATCACTGATCCACAGCGACGTCCGTGAGATGCGGCTCTCCGACCCGAGACATGGATGGCACACCTTTCGATTTCGTCCCTTGCGTATGCTCTTGCGCTGTTACGTGTCTGCTCAGAAAGCCTCCGACTATGCCGGTGCACGAGCCGATACAGCGATAGAACACTGCCCTGAACTTACAAGCGCAGGACTCTCAGCACAATACAGCCGTCTCAATACATGACATCGACCATCAATTAGCTGATCGATGATGCGGGATCGCCATACCTTTAGTCCAGAGACGCCGGGTGACATTTCGGCAGGGCCAATCAGGCGTGAGTATGTGCGCTCAGCGTGCAGGCCTGGTCACATAGAAGACAGAGGCAGCAAGCGTCAAATACACGATGTCAGCTCAGACTGATGGCAGTGATTATGGATTGATTGACGGTGGTACGCAAATTGTACTGTTCACCTGGCTGCAAACTCGACCATCGCGTTTACACCCGATCTGTGTGGCACTACACCTTGCTTCTGCGATCTCACGACTGTTATCGACATACGAATGGAGAAAGTCCGATACCGCATCCACCCACTTTACGGCAAGCGGCGTCCCTCGCCGTTGACCAGCAGGTCGATTCGCACACGTGTCGCACCCAGGTGGCAAGCGCAACACCATGTGGTGGCGCAGCGCGGGGGTGCTGGAAAGGCTGCGAGTCTTTCAACTTGGCGTAAAAACGCTGCCAAGGCTCACTGCTGGCGCGCCATGGCGTTCGCCTGCACGCTCTGGTCAAGCCAACCGATGCTTTGGATGAGCATCGAGTGCACTCAGCCAATTGCAACCGGGTCAGAGTCACTGCACCGTCTTGAAGACTGCCGAACTGTGCCCGAGGATGGCTGAAGCGATATTCAGCACATCCTCCTGCGGTTTGTGTCAAATTCAAAGCAGGTACGAGATTGCCTGTAGGCCCAATGCACACCCAGCCATCTGCACCCGATCGCAGCAGGAACTTGAGGTCTCCAAGCATTGTCACAGGCAGATTTATAGTGCAGCCCCGCTACCACCATCTGATCACCGGAAGAATATTGGCTGGCTATGCCACTTCGCCTGGCTTGCACCAAAACCAGACTATCAGCACGGGTGGATCAAAATGCATGCACAGACACACAAGCAGGCATCTTCACTTATCGTACCAGACATTGTGTCATACACAGCCCAGCCACACGACACGTGTATTTATTACTGCTCCACAATTTGCTTTTTGACAACATGGTGCAAGCACTCGCATGCAGCAGGGCCAACTGCTTTGGCACTGGTACTGCCCTCCACCTCCGCAAGGGGAAATTCTCTACATCTTATGGGAGTACACTCGACACCGTCACAGGTGGAAAATTGAGGCATGATCTCAGCGATATGAACGTGACATGTCTCCCCGCTCACCTCCACAGTGCTGCTTGCTGCATGACCTCGCTGTATGAAAGATACCTCGCTGTATTACTACTGAGGCTGGGGCCCCATGCTGGCATCGCTTTGACCAGCGACAGGTGCCAACTCAAACGACTGCTATGGCTCCAAGCAAGCGCAGCAAACCACAGCAAGCATCGCGAGTCCTGCAGTCAGCAGGCGCTGCCTCTGTTTCACTCTGGGCTTGCCAGTATGCAATATGTGTGCCTCAGAGACCATCACCAGAGTGAACCTTTTTACTCCTTGGCCATCACCAGAGTGAGCTCAGCTTCACAGACCAGGTCCGTGCCAACGTATGCCTTGGCATCGAGCTTGCAGACTCCGAAGCGCTTGTTGAACTTCGTCACATCAACCCTCATCATCAAGGTGTCTCCAGGCACCACAGGCTTGCGCCACTTCACATTGTTCACACCCCCGAAGAAGAACTCGCCTGCATGGCTGCTGGCCTGAGCTGCCTTGACCTAGCCAGCATCTGCTATAGGCCCTGCCTGATTGCAACCATGCTGCAATGAGCCGCCCGAAGGTGGTGCATGACTATGGTCAGGACCTCCTTGCATGGTTGGAGGTCTCACAACAGGTGTCTGGCACACAGGCTGGACCTCGGGCATCAAAAATGCTCCATCGAGCCAGAGCAGGACCAGTAATCATGGCACAGCTGCAAGAAATTGACAGGAGCGTGAACAAGCAGAGTCATGAACACAGCAAGCAGGAGGACCATGTGCCAGATGTTGCTCAGCTGGGCAGGTGCCATGGTCGACCAAGAGCACACCGGCAGGACCTTCCTCATCCAGCATGACAAGGCCTCCCAACTGAGCCATTGCCTCTACCTGGAGGACACCAGGCATGATGGGCCTGCCCGGGAAGTGGCCGTTGAAGAACTCATCGTTGATGGTCACGTTCTTGTAGCCCACAGCGGACACTCCGGGCTCGATCTCCACGACTCGGTCCACAAGCAGGAATGGGAACCTACATGGTGGAAACTGTTCGTGTAGAGCATGCAATAGTGCTGCATGGCAGTGGCTCGTGGCAATGGTAACGTGTCTCCATGCCTGGCTGCAGTGCAGACCAGGAGCACAGCTAGCTACACCATACGTGGCAGTGGTACATTTTCTTGTAATCGGAGTTTGCCACCGCCGGGGTTACCCTTGCATGTGTGGGAGGGACCAGGAGGGGCCTGCACATGCTTTGCTTTGAACATGACATCCATGTATGACAATTTTCATGGTTGGGCACTGCATGGGACTCTATAAGGTGGCTATGGCAGAAATTGGGCTTGCATATATTGTGGCTTGGCGCTTTCAGGGTATGCCCTCTAGAGGGGTAGTGATTGTGTAAACATGAGAAGTCAAATCTGGCCAATGTCAGTGGTTGAGCCAGTTTTGCGTTCTACACAGTGCCAATAGAATATCGAGGAGTTAACCCCCCGGATATGACATGGTCTTGTGTCGCATGCAATGCTCGGCCGGCGCTAACGGGGTCTCGTCAGCATTGCAACACTGCGTCGATTCCACTCGGACTCGTGCCTATGTGACGGGATCAAACGCCAGTCCATGCATACAGACGATGTGCAGATGCGGATCATTATAACGGACCAAATGCGCGTGGACTGTCGAGAGCGCGCTGCCCGGGCTGCTGCGGCGTGTGATCTTCGTCAGCAGAAGCCAAGAGAAGCATGGCAGACAAAGCACCTGTGTGGCAGCGCCTTCATGATGGCATCAATATCCTTGGCAGCTGCGAAATTTGGGCCTTGTGTCTCGATTGAGGGCGGTTTGTCTTCAGATGATGCGCGCGCAATCAATGACAGGCACCTAGCTGATTTCGTAGCTGGCCGAGCCGGTGGCGCGTGCTTGACGGCGCATGACTGGGGAATCCTTAAGGACTGCATCTTGAAAGATAAAATTGACAATTGCGTATGGCAGGGTCCCACTTTTGCAGACGCTAGATGTATCTGCGCGCTACAGTAGCGAAGGGCAGCTCAAACAATCGTCCAGCTTCCACGGCGCTACGGTGAACGACAGAATAGCAATGAGCATGTGCATTTCCCGCTCGTACTGCCCGCAAGCATAGGACCCAAGGCAGACACCCTGACACGAGTAGGCCTGTTGCAACATGTCGGGCGATTGCCAGAAACAGTGGCCACGGTGCGTTCATGCACGTCCTCGCTGATCAACTCAGCGTTTCAAGCAATGCGCTGGCCCTCGCTGAATCAGCGACAGGCATGGCCCACTACCTCTGCGATGCTGACAGAGAGACACAAAATAGCAGATGCAACCTAGGCTGGCCGTACTTACTCGAGCTGCCAGTCAGTGGTCAACCGTGTAAGAGGAGATCATCGCGCATCTACTAGCACTTGCCCTGAAGGCATCGCTGTGCACAGCCGTGCTGGTATGCTGCATCCAAACCAGATCAGAGGGCATGAGCTGGCCAACTGATACATGCAGACTCAGAGCCATTCACGGGTGCTGCATGCATGTGGCACACACTGTGCTGGTCATGACAGCTGCTGCCAATCGCTCCGACATGCGCCTCACAGCCGCAATGCCTGGATCATCACACCACAAACGCGTCATGAATCGGACAGAGCGCTAGATGCAGTTGCGCCAACCATGCGCGGGCACATGCAGGCACACAAACTGTGCCCCCTTGCAAGGCCTTGCACAGGACACAGCACATCTCCCGGCACCGACGTGTGCTGTGGCTGCGCAGAGCAGCGGACGCACGGGTATCACCCTCACAGCACACGACCAACATCGATATAATGGATAAAAATAGCAGCGCGTGCAGAGCGGTCGCGTGCCTGCCGCGCACGCCAGGTTGCCGCGAGGCGCCGTCCCTGTGGTACCATACGACACACAAGCCGTGCATGTACAGATCCACGCTATGTTGTTACAGATCCACGCCCGCTGCGCTCACACCACATCTGTGCTGTGGCGACAGCTCAGGCGCGGCTACACTGAGCGCTCCAAACAAATACAAGACACGCGTCCGGCCTGGCCGAGTGGCATGCTGTGTGCGACAGCCGGGTCTTGTCCAAGTCGGGTCCTGGCCTGTCAGCCGGAACATGCCAGCCCCCACTCACTCACACTCCGCCTTGCATCCCGCATACATTTCTCCCCCCCCGCCCCTGCTGCGCCGCAAAGCTCAGCAACCCACTATCGGCACAACACCAGCCGCGCTCCTCTTACCCATGGTCACCGAAGCCCCCGCATGCGATTGAGACCCTGGCTCCCCTTCAATCCCTGCCGCCGCCACAGATCCCACAGCGCTGTGCGACCGTGCGCAGCGTGAGGCGCAGCAGCGGCCGCGATGCGCGCACCCACCCAGATCTCCTCAGCGAACTCCAACTAGATCCATCAAGACTTCTCCAGGTGCCCTCGGGACATTCAGGCTCCAGCAAGCGGACGATCAACCTAGGGGGGCGTCTAGCCACGCAGTACGCACAGCGCGCCTATTTTAGCAGCACGTCCGGTGCCTCGATCACCTTCTTCAGGTCGGCGAGGAACTCCGCGGCGTGTGCGCCGTAGATGATGCGGTGGTCGGCGGTGATGTTCACACGCATGACCTTCTTCACGCCGATCATGCCGTCCGCCGTCGCGGTGACGGTGGGCACGGCCGCGCCGACAGCGAGGATCGCGCCGGTTCCGGGCGGCAGGATCGCGTCAAACGTCTCGATGCCCATCATGCCCATGTTGCTGATTGTGAAGGTGCCGCTGAAGTATTCGTCCGGGGAGAGCTGTTTGCCGCGCGCGCGCTTCACGAGGTCGCGCCACTGCCGCGACATCGTGTAGATGTCGGTCGAGTCGGCGTCCTTGAGCACCGGAGTGATGAGGCCGCCGTCCATCGCAACCGCGTTGGCGATGTTGATGTGCTCGTTGTACGTGATGCCGGCACCGTCGGGCGTGCACGCCGCGAAGAGGCGCGGGTGGCCGGCGAGCGCGACGCCGCACGCCTTGGCGATCAGCGCCGACATCGTCACGCCCCGCGGCTTGACCTCCTTGTACAGCTTGTCCAGCGAGTCTGTGCAGATGGTCACCTGCAACATGCTGGGCGTGCTTTGCATGCTCCGGGCATCAGCCGTGATCGGTGCGTACGCGGGCTCGTACGAAAGGCTGTGTACGAGAGAGAAGAGGGAGAGTGATGGAACGAAATGGATGAGGGGAGGCTTGAGGAGGGCATACTGTTGCCCGGAATTCGGCGACCTTGAGGGACTCCTGCATGTTCTTCGCGACGGACTTTTCCATGGCAGAGAATGGCGCCGTGGTGCCACGCAGCTCGGCAACAGTGGTGCCGGCAGCCTCGGCCGCGGCGACGGCGGCCGGAGCGGCCGCTGCTGGTGGCATTGGCGACAGCGCGACGGCGCCGTTGGCTGGCGCGGGGGCCGCGCCGTTGGCGGCAGCGGGTGCCGAGACGAGGCCTGCGGCACGCTCGACGTCAGACGCGGTGATGCGGCCGTTGGGGCCGGTGCCGCCGAGCGCCTTGAGGTCGACCTTGTGCTTCTTGGCCAGCTGCTTGGCATAAGGCGTCGCGATGACGCGGCCGTCTGCGCGCGGAGCGGGGCCGGTCGGTACAGGTGGCGGCGCCGCCAGGGGTGCGACCTCTGCTGACGCGGTAGCGACGGTCGCGGAAGCGGCCGCCGGGGCTGCCTCCTTTACAGGCTCCACTGGCGGAGCTTCCTGCATGACGCAACTCGAATGTGACCCCTGTGGTCAAGGGTGCGTGTGGCAGTTGAATCAGTACTACGTGTCCCCTCATGGCCTCCGTGGATTCGGCGAAGCCATAAGAGATGGCTGTGAATATCCATCAGCAGAGCTGCACAGTTGGGAGACAGCAGCTGGGGTCAGTATTGGTCATGTCACACTGACTCATGTGGGCCACATGGCGCCACTGGCTGCCCGGTGGCTGTCGGCGTGCAGGAGCAAAGGCGGAGACCTGCTGCCGCCATCACACCGTCACAGAACTCTCTGCCTGACTCCAAGAGCCAATAGTTGAGTGAGACGAATGCCGGCTCATGCAAGCTGGCAAGAAGAAGCAACCTGTTGTTGCACAGGTTGCACAATCCAAGGCTGTGTGTGACGGCATACAGCATGCGCAGATGCCACTGTGTCAGACCAATGACGCACGCGAGTTGCTGGCATTGATGTGTCATGGTGTCTCACATTCAGGGGCTGTTGGTGGTGTGGGGGGCAGCGCAAAGGGGAGCCTTTGTGCACAGACTCATTTTGGAGTGCTGGTTGTTAGCTGTAGCGATTGCTGGCACCAGACAAGTAACAGCGCACGCAGCTTTGACCCGGTGATGCTCCTGCTTATGTGAGCAATCCCGAGATGCATGGGCATGAGGCGCTGCGGTTGACTTTGAAGCAGTCTCAACATGTGCGACTGTGCATGCTCTGACCATAACCAGGTCGAAATCAAGGCGAACTCGGAGGCGATGGAGCAAGTTATGTTGCAAAATGCGTCAAGCATTGTGATGTCGCCACAGCTGATGCTGATCGACACCATTCCGTCTCAGTCCAGATCCTGATGCGCTCCGCGTCACGCGGCCTGGCATAGGGTCTGGCGCCCACCCAAAAACCAGGTGAAGCGCAATCAACAGCAACTGACCAGAACGTGCGTTGTATGTATGTTCCTGTGGATTCCGTGCAAAGTCGGTCGGACATGGAGCCGGCGCGCCCTGGGTCGCTGTACGGTGCATACGATAACAGAGCGGCGCGTCAACGCAGGCGCCAGCTGCAGACAGTGATGCATGGCACGCCAGTCAGGAATGGAAGCATGCCTCCTTTGGCGCTTCAGCCGCTGGGGCTGGCGCGGCGCTGCTGGAGCCGGCCTTGGCTTTGGCCTCTGAAATCTCGCCTTCAGACTCCGCGATAAAGGCAATTGGTGATCCAACGCCGGCGCTGCCGCCTTCATCGACGACAATAGCACCAAGGAACCCATCCTCGAAGGATTCGACGTCCATATCCGCTTTATCGGACTCGACCACAACCAGAGCTTCACCCTTGGATACTGCATCGCCTTCTGACTTCAGCCACTGCACCACCTTGCCTTCTGTCATCGTAGATGACAGTGCTGGCATGAAAACATCCTTCACGGCACGCGCAGGGACTCTGCGTTTGCACGCAAAGCCCCGAGCGGGCTTTGCGGCCGATGAGAGTCTCGCGGCAGTCATGGCTAGATCCAAGGTCCAGAAGGAAAGCAGACAGAGTGTTAGAGGGCAAGTTGATAGCCAGACCTGACTATAATTATTGGGTACCTCGAACACGCAAGTTGCGGGGCAGGCGAGGGGATGACTCTATGAAACCAGTCAGCTGCCAAGCATGCATGCCAGTTCGTGGCCTTTCTCTATACAGTGCGGTACGCGCTGGGTATTCAGCGAGAGCACCACTTCTTGCTAGATTCTACATAAACAAATACTCATTGTTGTCCACAGGCTACCTGCATCATGCTTTTACGCTGCTAGCGCGCACGTGCCGAACATGATTCTCACACTGCCACCTGTATACCCAGCGTTTCCGCGAACAATCATGTGCAAGGCAGCCATCACGAGCTGTGCCCTTGATGCCAAATTCTGTTTTTGTCGATTGCAATGCAGGAGATCGTAGCTCTTTGTGTAATGCGCAAGCAGCCTTGCGTGCAGGAGCAACAGGCAGACGCCCATGCTAGACATGCAACATGCACGATACAGGCGTAATCCAATGTGTCTCGTCGCAGATCTTGCAAATGCCTCCAAGGCTTGGTGCGGTGCATTGTGTCAGAAAGGTGTGTTAGGCGTCACTCGTTTGCGTGTCAGACGCTGCGCTCGTGCATGTTGCCGTGGCACTGCATGGACCGGCAATAACCATGCCCACACATGTTAGAAACAGTACAGTAGTGTATGTGCCGTCACAAACTGCATGTGGTCTTGTAGTACGACCATGTCCGACGTCCCCGTTGTGTAAAGATGTGTCACGCAGTTCAGCAAGTTAACATCTGCAATGACTGCAAATCTAGCGCGCTTGCGGAAGTAGTAGTCGTATTGTTTCGATCGATTGCGTTGTGTGCCGATGAATAGGCGCGCAACACAGTGGGCTCAGGTGCGCCCCGCAACAGTGACCAGTACTGAACCGGCAGATGAGCTGAGAATTAGCAGACACCTAAAAGGGCTACAAGCAAAGGCAGTTTACAAGACACCTGAACAGGCATGCCTGAGATCCCGTTCACAGCCAGCTAAAGAAATCACGATGGTCTGGATTCCAACGCACATCATCAGCTCCCTTGATAGCGCTTGCCTAATGGAATGGGTGGCCTCACAATGCTGACTCGCGCATGTGTCGGCACAATCGTAGCGTGCTTATTGTCAATTGGCGCTGCACTTTGTGATGTGGTCGAAAAATAACGGGATCTCAGACACGCACTTGGCATGTTGACAGTATTGTGCGCTCCACAGGAAGTTGCAATGCACAATAGCAGCATGTGCACGCCTTGGATGCATGGGAAAAAGTGCATGCAATATTTGGGGCAGGCTCGTAACAGGCACATAGGTAGATGTGGACTGCATCATAGTACATGCTGCAAGACTCCGCAGTTGCAACCGCTGAGCATTTGATTTCAACGTTCTGCCACTCACGCTGCTGCCGGCCCAGGCAGCATGATCAGTCTTGACCTTCCAACGGCAGCAACTAAGCCCACTAAGCGCACGAGCCCACTAAGCGCACTAGTCTACTAAACGCACTAGTCCACTAAGCGCACTGACCCACTGCGTGCAGGGAGCGTACTGTCTCCAGACCTTCTGACCCTCACGGTACAGGCTACCTCGACGCATGTCATGACCTGTCGCGGATCTGCTGGCAGCACTCACATTTGGGTATTCCATAGCCACAGTTATGCTTCTCCTCCTGCATGGCCAGCACTTGTAACTGCATCGCAGTCTGCTTTCGCTGAAGGCCCACGATCTCAGTCAACACCAGATCGCTTTCTACACAAGCTGACACTGCAGTGAACCGAATTACCAGTATGGTCAATTTGTGTACTGATATCATGGCAAGCCGTGTGACGACAATGTGGCAATCGTTGCAATCAGAGCATTCCATCTTGGCATGCGAGCAGGCAATGAATCACACCAGCCCACCTCTGCTCTCTGCATCTCCACAGTCACCACTCACAGAAACCTGATACATGTCCCTCAGGCTCTGCTGCTTCCGCATTCCTCCCTCAATTGAGCCACCTGCTCCGCTGCCAGCTGGGCTGCCTTTGTTCTCCGCCTGACCCTCTGTTGCCCGCCCCCGCGTACCTCCGGGCAGCCAGCACTGCATCAACGCCTCCTGCACCTCCCGCTCTGCGTGCTTGCACACCCCTTCTGCCCGGTACACCATCCGGCCCCACAGCGAGCCATACTGCGGTGACCCTCGCCGCCTCCTCGGGGCCACGTCACCCCCGGTCTGCGACTCTCCGGGCAGCGGCGCCCAATGACTGTCCCCCGCACATCCCAGGCAGTAGCACAGAGCCTGGCTGCTGTCCCGCTCCGCCTTCGCCTCCCTCTCCATCTTGTCGCAGGACCAGTAGAGCATCAGCAGTCCGTCCCGCACGATGTCCTCCATGCTCCGCAGCCACGCCTCCACGTCCTCCCCACGATTGATACCCGCATCGCACATGGCCCGAGCCTTCTTTCGAACCATCAGCAATGCTCCCATCAGGTCCAGGTGTATCGCGGGCGTCCGGTGGCCTCCTGTGTGTGCGGCCGCATGCTGCACCAGCATCGCACCCGCTTCCAGGTACCCTATTGGCGCGCTGTGCTGGGAGAGGATGCTGTGCACGATGATAGCCAGCACGCCGCTGCAAAATACATCACGATGGAATGTCGGAGAGGCCGCCTGTTGCCAGAGGAGTGCCATGGCGGCGGCGCAGACGTTGTCAGGGGTCGTTCGCAGGTCCAACGGTAGGCTAGCCATGGGGACGGCGACACCAGCGAGGGAAGGGGTCACAGAGGCGACGTCCCACAACAGGCTTTGCAGAACCTGCAGGGCGGAAGAGGCCACGGCGGCGTCCGGGTGGTGGATGTAGCGACGGATGAGGTTGACAGTGTATGAAGCTGGGTCTGTGGCTGCAGAGCGGAAGGCAGGGCTATGTGCCAGCACTCTGACTGCCACGACAGCGAAGCGCAGGGCGACAGCGTCAACATGTGGGCGAGTGGGGTGTGGCTGATGTTTCAGGCTGTGCGTGGGGTCTGGGCGTCCACTGGCAGCTGTGGTGGCGTGTTGGTCATGGACACCTGCTTCCAGCAGTTCCAGCACCATGAACCAGTAGACGCCAACGCAGCGGATGTTGTCATCGTTGTGGTTGCAGACGTCTTCCAATTCTCTCGTGCTGGCAGCGGAGGCAATGATGTACGCATCAGCCGTGGTGAAGCAAGCACACTGCATCAGTACGTCGAGCGACATTGCTTCAAATATGTAATGTATCAATGCGGCACAGTAGCTGTAGTGTTCTTTGTCTTGCCAGTGATGCATGGGGTTTTTCAGTCTTGAAAAGTATGTGTGAAGGGGTGCACAAACTCTCCGGGCAAATCTCAGGCCCGCCTTCGGATCTGGATCCAAATACTCGTTTGGCTTCAAGTGTCTGGCAACCAGGACCAGAATTTCCATAGCGTTGCGTTGGATACAAGTTGGAGAGCTCGACAGGAGCCGAGATGGGAATGCCAGGACGTCGGCATCCAGATGCGCACAAAGAGGCACGATGCAGGATGGTGCCTGCACCAAAGATCCAAATGTTCTTCGCAAAGCGGCGAAAAATGGTCAGGAGCGACGATGTCATCAGATCAACTCACCCACCGATAGATCTGTTTCAGCTGCCAGTTTAGCGTCAGGCGGTCGTCCAACGACGATAGACCCCTGTACCAGCTGCACACAGTCTCAACGTCCACACATGCAGAGCCTTGCGCTATTGGCGTTGCAGGGGAGGCGTCTTGGCTGCCGTTGCTGCTCATGAGTTCCTCCGGAGCTCGCCGCTTCACCAGTGACACGGGAGACGGACTGGACGCTCGCAGTCTTTCGTCCCTTTTTGCCGGTGCTGATTTGCTGTGCAGCAGATAAGATAAGATGTTAACGTCAGTGTCCAATAAATCAACCGGTGAAACAGTCAGAGCACTGCAGACGGTGCCAATCCTGGCCCTGGCTAGCCATGGCTGTGCAACCCATCCTCGCTATGCATGAACGCTACGTGTCCATGCAAACATGATCAAACACTCGCGAGCCTTTATTGCCGCCTTCATAATCCGGGCCAGCAAATCTAGGTGGCGTCCACTCACTTCCAGACTGGCTTCGTCAGAGGTGTGCATGGGCGACGTGCGCGATTTGCATTTTAATTAGTCTACCACGTCCACGGCGCAATGGCAGCGCACCACGTGCTGCACATATACACAGTGTTCTTCATGCGAGGTCGTCGGATGTGGCCCTGCGGTGGCAACTGCCGCAGAGGTCAGTTGGCGAGCTTTTGAGATGCATGCCTTTCTGCATGATCGGCGAAGCTTTATCGTCGCACACCGTGTGCTGACCAGGATGCAACAGTCCCTCCCAAACTACGGATTAAAGAGCTTTCACTTTCTTTCGAACCGCCTGCAGTCGCCCGAGATATCCACACCTGCAGCGCACTCCTGTCGTACGCTACACCAATGCCTAGCTGACCAGCTGGCGGAGCGGGTCTGTCAAATAAATCCCGAGACAAGAATGCAATCATTCTAGTCACGGTAGCAACCGCGGTGTCTGCAATATGGCAGACGCCACGCAAGTTCGCCGGCCGGACCTTGCTCATCTGGTACGACAAGCTGCGCATGGAGGCACTGGCGCCATGGTGGCCCTCCCTAGCCAGCGGCAGGACTTTTGGGAGTGTGAAACAGTGCAAAACTCGTTATCTCAAATTGCATCATCCATCAGTGCCCACTTTCGAGCCCTGGGAGTTGGTCAACATGGTGCACAGGATGACCTAGTCGCAGCAATTGAAGTTGCCGCAAGCAGAGCATTGCAAGAATCGCGCTCTGATCTTGTGACAGCAATATTGTCTGATCTACGCCCAGAATTGGCTCAAGTGCGTGCTGCTGGATGATTATGTGGACACAGTGTGCCCTGCTGCAACGCGATCATACGTTTTTGCCCCCATAAGCGCATACATGCAGACCTCTCGATTCCTGCAGGACATCGGAAGCCAGGACGATGTCACAGATGCGATGTGTCAGGATGAGTTGTGGGCAGGTTGTGATATTCGTTCAGATTCTCACACTCTGTCAGATGCTAGCTTTGGAGGACCAGCTGTGATGGCCAAGCTGGAGACACTTGCCACTGTGCCTGATCCAGCAGCTGTGCTGCAAAAGTTGTGCTCATCTTATGACATTGTTGATCTTGCTGATGGCGAACCAGCCATGTTTGAGGCTGGTCTGAAGAACATCCTGTCTGCTGGTGTCTCTGCCACGCAGTCTGCTGAGGTGCACTTTCAGAAAGCATTTGACATATTAACATCAACTGTCGATGGAAGAACCCTTCGACTGCGGATCATGCTAGAGCACCTCTTGGCCAAGGGGAATCGACCAAGGACGATTGACCTGTCAGGTGTGTCAACACAGAACCCTTTGTCATTTACTCAGCCACAGCCTGTGCTGTGTGCTACTCAGAGACACAATGAGAAGCACCATCGTCGATCACCCACACACTCGCGCAGTGATGGCCACGTGCAACGTGCACTGCATGTGTGCGATATGCGGCCGGCCACGTGCAATGTGTACAGCATGTGTGCCATGTGCGGTTTTAGGAGGAAAGGGTGAGGCAAGCCATGCCAAGTTCAGCAATAACCAGTCATGATACATATGCACGATTTCAGTACTCGCACACCAGGTGGCCAGGCCTCATCTTGTCAGATGAGACCCCTTGCCAGCATTTGCTCCAGGCTGCCACCGACATGTGCGGCGCTGATGCATGGGGCTGCCTCTGTATGGAATCCGAGTGTGTTATCAGCGCACATCAAGCTTCAAAGCCAGTCCTACAGTGGATGGGTGAGCCTGATAAATCGGGGTGTGAATGCAGGCGTGTTGCTGCGCGTGCTGTCTCTGATCCCCGAGAGTATACAGTCAGATCCAGATGCTGACACCGTAGCTATGGCTGGGGTGGTCACGCAAGCTCTGTTAGAGTGCTTGGTGAGCAATCTACGTGGAGAAGTCGGGTCTGTGCCCATTTCCTCTGCAGCTGGAATCCTGGCGCGCGATCCAACGGCAAGGTCCCTGTTGCTTCTGTGCATATCACGACTCTGCGGACTGACTCTGCGGACTGTCACCATCTTCAGATTGCTTGTGCCTGCAGCATCCACTCTGATGGACATGTCACCTTCCAGCACACCTAATCAGTGGATGGCATCTCATGTGATGTACCAAGCACTGCTTTTCACACACGCTGGTGGCAGTGCCAGCAGGGGAGATTCTCACCAGCATGGAACATGATACATCGTTTATTCATGTCATTGCTATGACCATCACCACGTCAGCCTGGCTTGCCTATTCCAGAAGTTGCAGGATAGGTGGTGTGCCATGGTCATTGCTGCAGCCTACAGCATCTCCTGTAATGCGCTTGTTGTAGGGTGGGACATCTTTTCTTTGGGGGGGCAAGTTTTCCGATCCATCATTGCATTGCAAGGCCCCCGCGAAAGCAACTGAGGGGTGACCCTGAGCAACTAACGGGTGACCCTGATGTTTGTCGTGGAGCAGCATGCAATTATATTATCGTGTGTGCAGATGAAGTGGTGGACACGCCTATTGGCAATGCCACAAGTGGCGCTCCATGTCATTCCTGCTGCACTCAGCTCTGGCATCGTCAAGCTTGCCTTGGACAGCATACACTCCTGCCAGGCACAAGCCGAGTTCAGATCAACCCAGTCCGGAGTGTCTCCAACTGCACAGAATCGTCTGCTGCCGGCGGCAGCTTGCATTGTGCTGCTATCAATGATGGCTTCCAGGTAGGCACCTGTCTACTATCCTGGATATTCGCCTACAATGCTGGTGCCACCCTGCATCATGGCCCATACGAGCGTGTGGCCTGTGCCTGGAATTCATCTCACATCTGATGATCTTTGCCCCTCTCACGTCTGTCACGAGTGTCTGATGCCTGAGTCATCAGGTGCACCACGTTTAAGAAATTGAGATTGGCATGCTTTTGTACAGTGGCAGGTCTCTCAGTTGCCCCTGCGGTGCTACCCATGTCATGCGACCACATGTCGACACGAACTATTATGACCCAACAGTCGGCCTGTCTGTTGCCTGAGAATTGTAGCATGCGTGGACTTGGGCAACGTGGCGGAGACGTAGACAAGCATGGGTCGCCTGTGTGTGTCAGTCTAGCGACACAACGGTCTGCATACATTGACCCAGCCTCAGTTGCAACACCCCTGAGAGCTCAGAAGAGATTTGCCTATGATACTCGATCAGTGGCATTCGCGACATGCAAGCTGTGACATGCCACCCGGTGGGCAGCGGCCCTTGTGTCTATGGCCATGATCATGGGGTCACACAAGCAGTGTTGTAGGTCCCGCGAGGAAGCATGGCTGCAGGCCATGCAAGCCAGCCTGGAGGTACATGCAGCAACAGGAGGGCATGACGCCACATGCCCCTCGCATGGCACGCCTGCAGCAGAGCATGAGCTGCAAACAGGCACTGGCGGTGAACCTGCGACCAGCTGTGCCATGTCTGAGGACAGCGGGGAGCTTGACACGGCCACTGCTCCGTGCATGCAAGCAGCAACGCCGTCAGATGTGATGCCGGTCATTCTCGACCAGGCGGCACAGCTGACCGACCCACACTGCCAAGTATCTCAGCTTGAGAAGATGTTCAGGTGCCGCCCTCTGCCGCATTTGCTGACGTCATCAGGCTGCAGCTCTGCAACAGTTGTTGCAGGTTTGATGTTATGCTATAGTGGATGCGAATCACTGCTAGTCACTGTGTATAGCTGCTGACGCGGACAGCCTGCGCTTCACCCCGTTCAGGCGCTGTGGCACCCGCAGCCACACAGACGCGTCACACCCACCAGATCTATGCACCACACGCCAACTCCGTGATCTGCAATTGAGCTCTGCGCCGTTCGTGTGCTTGACTGTACTCGAAGACCTCAACACCTGAGCCTGAGCCTCAAGGCAAGCCCAGCTGCAAACTACACAACGCTTCGGCTGGGTTGGCGCCAGCCCAGCATGTGTGCTTCACCGGCCGCTGCTTGTTTCAGACGATACAGCCACAGCGGTTGGACGTGCTGGCAGGGTGGTGCAGGTGCCTCAGCGTCAGCGCATCGCTGCTTCCAGAGCTTATGCACTCGCTCGACGGCACGTTGGCGCTCCTGCTGCGCAGCCACCTGGACGTCCTAGCAGGCCGTAGCCTCAGCGGCGCCCGTGACCCCGCGTCACACACGGCCGGCGGGGCAGCTGCATCAGCTGCGGCAGCCCAGCCGCACGCGGCTGGGCATGAGTGGCTTGCGAACGCGCCTGGGAGCAGCGATGCTGGCGACGATGCTGGCGAAGATGCTGGCGATGCGGTGGCAGAGCGTGTGTGTGGGTTTGCGGGTGTTGTGGCTGTGCTCGGCGAGACGAGCTCTGGCTGTGACACGCTCTGCACTGCATCGGGTACGAGCCGAATGCTGTGCTCACTGTGAGTTCAGTCATGCTGCGCGGATTCGCGTTCACATCCCTATGAGCAGCCCCATGCCGACTTTCTGGCTGTGTGGTGTTTGAAACGTAGATGGTTGCAAGCCTCAGCCGCTGATCTGTATCCCGCCTGAGCACTGGCTGATTGGATGCGCAGCATCATCATGCATCGGCGCGCATCTTTTATTGCGGCAGACTCATACTATTCTGCATACGATTGCGCGGTCGCATTCTGCATACGAGTGCGCATGCAGGTGATGGCACTGGTGGCGGGCCAGCCTGGCCAACCGCGCTTGCCGCATGGCTGCAGGAGCTACCAGCTGTCGCACCGGTAGACGGCCCCCACACTACGGCGATGTTGACGTCATGGCTGGTCACGATCTGCAGCATCGCTCGCAGGCCCCATGCGTGTACATACCACCTCCTGCCGGTCTTCCATGCCATCCCCCCGCTCCTGGACGCTCTCGCCCAGGCCGCCGGCTTCTCCCGAAGCGGCAGTACGAGCTCCGGAGGCAGCGCAGGGGTCATGGAGAGCATCTGCGACATCGTGGAGCAGGTGGCGGCGTTGGTCGCGGACGCCCCTCTTGCGGCGGCTGCCATCCTCGACGATCGACAGCTGTCAGCACGCGCATGCGCCCTGCTAGTGTCATACCTCACGCATGCGCTCGCAGCCGGCGTGGCTGCTGTGGTGCTGCCGCGGCCGCAGCACGCGTCGGCTGCTGACGCGCGGGGGCGCCGGGCCGGCGCCTCCGGCGCCGCCGCGGCGCTGCGTGCCATGGCGGCGCTGCAGTGTGTGCGGTCGCGGCAGCACGCGCTTGTGGCTGCAGGGGTGGACGCAGTGCTGGTGCGGGCGCTGCTGTGCGCTCCGCGCTGCCGCTGCGGCGACGATGAGGATGCGTTGATGTCAGGCGCCACGGTGACGATCGTGCGGCTCATTCGGGCACGCATGCGCTGGCCGGGCGCGGCTGCCGTTGCTGCGGCAGGCCCGGCAGCCAGCCTGGACGAGCCCCGGTCTGCACTGCTCGCGTTGCTCAAGGCGCTGTACGTCGGGTCTGACACCAGGTATGCCTTCCCTGGCTGCTGCCCATGACTGCACACCGCTGCGCCTCCCCGCAGTTTGCTACAGCTCTGGTGTAGCTCACACCCCAGCAACGCCACACACTCGGCGTGCCTGCCTTGAACACCTGCGAATGGCTGCCCCTCAGCTGTGGTGATTCAAGCCAGGCTCGTCGTCCCCCTGTGCGCAGCACCCACCCTGAACACATCCAGGCAGTTGGACATGTCGATCCATCCACTTTAGCCCAAGCTGGTTTGGCCGCTGAGGAGCCCTACCCTATACTTGCAATTAATGGACCGCCTCATCTGACAATTTCTCTCAAAAAGTGCCCATCAAAGCTGCTGTATTTGGGAATGCTCAGCAAAAACATCAGGGATGAGGGGTTCCATATATGGCGGGAGTATGGTACTGTGGTGCAGGCTCTCTGACCTGTGTGCCTTCGAGGACCGGAGACTCGTGCTCGCGTGCCTCCTGCAGCCGTGGCTCGCCAGCGAAGCCTGCTCCACCCTCCTCTCCTCCATCGTCCCCAGCCCGCTCCTCTTCATCAAGGCCACGTCTGCAGCGGCGCTGGGCATGCCAGGTGGCACCTCACTGCTGCTTCCCCCTCCGGCTTCACAGGACCCTCCATGCACCTGCCCGCTCACCTGTGGCCACAAACCGCCGCCCGTCCCCTGCGGCGATCGTGATGTGGACATGCTCGCGGACGACGGCGCGAACGCGGGCGGGACAGCGCTGCGCTCGACGGCAGAGTTTCTGCCGTTTGGGCTCAAGTACGTCGCAGATCGGGCGGTCTATGCGTCCATACGTATGTCGCTCAGCCCAGCCTGCCGTGCACCCTACACCGGGCCGCCCAGCACGGAAGAGCGTGGACACAAGCGCATTCGGCTGCACGAACGGCAGCGCGGGCCTGCGGCTGGCCAGGGCGACCAGCGCATTAGTGGGGACGCGACTCAACCGTCAGCGGTCGCGTCCGCGGTCGCTGCTGTGGCGATGTCTGACCCCGGCATGCATGAGGGGCACGCATGGTGGCGCACCGCCGCTGCGGTACTTGCGGCGCTGTTCACTGATCCCGAGGGCCCGCTGAGTGCCGCCGGTGTGGCCGGGCGCCCGCCTGCGGCTGGCCGCGCGGCAGGCTGGGCTGGCCTGGGCCCATGTTGCCATGACGTCGCGCTCGTGCTGCAGCGTGTGGTCCAAGTGGCCATGGTGCGCTCCCCTGTTTACACCAAGGGAAACCGCACGTTGATTCGCATGTTGGAAACGGCATTGAATCACAAGACCTGTTCACGTGTGGCTACGCGTCGTGTGCCGTCTGATCATCTGACGCAAGTTGTGAGCTTCATGCGTACGTGACTGCCTGTTGCAAGCGGACATGCCTCATGAGCCCCCAGCTGCTTGCAGGCGTCACCAGGCGCTGAAGGGACCGCCGGTAAAGGTGGAATCCTCCCTGACATCACGCTGCCCACTCAACCCCCTGGCGCGATTCTGACGGGGGACCAGATGCAGCTGCTAGCAATGCCCCCTGACCTCGCGCCGGGGCGTGCACCGCACCCCGCCTCAACCTCTGCTGTGGCCGGCCCCGCTGCCGGCGCTCTGCAGCTTCCGCCGCTCCTCCCCGCTGACAACCCGGCACTGGCGAAGTGGATCTCACAAGCGCAGGACCTTCTCCGCTCTCTGGGCATGGCCAGCCCTGCTGCGGCCGGCTACAGCATGGCAGAGGGGAGCCTTGCCGCGGCTGCGGGCGGGTTCGGCGCTGGCGCACACTCACCGCTCCCCGCCTCGGAGGCGGCAGTGGCCCTCGCGAGCATCCAGCAGGCTGCCAGCGTCGCCTGTGGCCACCACCGCACGGCGTCCGCGCTCCCCGACGCCGACGTGTTTGTGCTGCTCATGCTGGCCCTGCACGGCGGCTCCGTAGGTCGCCTGCCGCCCGCGCTGGCCGCCGCCGCCGCCGCGCCGGTCGGCCGCTTTGTGTGGCCTGCGTACGCCGCCGCGGTGTACGGCCCCGCGCCGCTGCGGCAGCTGGCCGCCGCCGCCCGCATTGTCCTGGCACGTGAGGACCGCGCCCTCTTCACGGCGCTCGAGCGCGCCCACCTCACCAACGACATCCTGCTCCACTGGCTCCGTGCCCTGCTGCTCCCGGTGCTGACGGTGCCGGCGGCCTCCGCGGTCGTCGCCCTGACTCTGGTGCATGGGCCGCTCATGCTGGCCGCCACGGCGGTCGCGCTGCTGTGCGTGCTGCGGCCGGCAGTGCTGCAGAGGGCCGTCGCGCCGGACAAAGATGAACTGCGCGAGTGGCTGCTGGCGGTCCATTGCTTTGATGCGGATGCATCGGCGCTCCTTGCACAAGCGCTTGACATCGAAGCACGCCACCGGGTTGACCTCCTGCCTCTGTTGCTTAACCCTTACGGCATGCGTTGATAGCGAACATACACCTACTCCGTATGTGCCCCGCACCTGTGCCTTGGCCCTACTGTATCGACAGTCTGGTCTTGGCAACATTATGACACGCATGCTGTCCATGCATCTGAAGGGCTGGTGGTGCCACCTTCCGACGCGTACTGCTGCAGACTCACGCCCAGTAGTTGTTGGGACGTGATTCTTCGTTGAGTCTCAGGTTTTTTAGTTTTTCCTGTAGGGTGACTGCAGGGCCGCCACACATTCGCCACCCAATTCGAACACATCATGTAGCAGCAGCATGCTCCCTTATGTCTTGTCTGGGTTAATCAGTGCATAATTATTCATTACAGGCAGGCAGGAATTACGGTCGTCATGACTCAGGTCTGAGTGTCAGTTTGACCTGTTGATGGTTTGCAGAGCAAGGTGTGTTTGTAAGCTGCGACTGATAACATACATCCATTCACATTGACAGCGATATGACACACTTCTTCCATGTCCACCAGCCAACAGGTCAACCTCTGGAACTTGTACCAGTGCACACAGGTGGTTCATATTCTATGTGTGATTTGTTGTTGCGGATTGTCCCCAGCCCTATTTTGCAGCTTTTGCTTTCTTGTTCTTCTTGATTTCTGCTTGCAACCACACGTTAAACTCTTCCTGTGCCCGAAGCTTCTCGTCTGCATCCTTCAAGCGGCGCTCCTGCTCCTCACGTCGCCGCCGCGCGTCCACCGCAGCTCGGGCGTCAGCCTCTGCATCCTCGGCAGCCCTTCTTTCCATAGCAGCATTGATTGCTTGCCTTTTCTCTTCCTTCCTGCACATCTGTGCATCAAGGTGTCAGTCTGTCCATTCGCATGGTGTATGTCTGTCGCGAGAGTAGAGCTCCTCCAAGCCATCTAGGTCATCACAGATGTGGAAGAACTTGTCTGCTTGAAGACTAGAATGTATGTTCTCTGGCTGCTATGCTATCCACAAGTGATGCTCCTCTAGGAACTCGCTACCTGTGTATAGCATGGCACTGACAGTTGAGGGCAGAAGACCGCGATGCCATCTGACAAAGGTCACAAACCACCGCCTTGCGAAAATGCGTGACCGCGGTACCCTGGTGGCGACAGAACACGCATGTGCACATCTGTGTTGGTTGAGGAGTGCAGTATAATGACCAAGTGGTGCAGTGTTGTCCAAACACGGGTGTGGCAGTCTCCATCAATTGATATATGTTGTTGTGAAAGCATGTATAAACCTCGACTATGACAAGTCCCAAGTAGGTGGTGGAGCGTACAAGCGCTCCTGTTCAGCAGCCCTCTCCTCCTTCCGTGCCGCTGCTTCAGCTCGGTCATCCTCCAGTCTCGCACGAAGGTCTTGACGGCAAAGTTCACCATCACGTTCCAGCAGGTCAAAGAGTTCCAGGCATTCATCGCTTAGAGCCAAGTATCGTGCAGTTTGCATGTAGCAGTTCTGCACCGTGGAGTCCGCGCCATACATGATGAGTAGCTGTATTGCCTACAACTCTGCCCGCTTAGCTGGAATGTTCAGGTGCCGGTTGTGTCAGCGTAACCAATGAGGTGTAGCACACGAGCCAACATCTCCCATTCTTTTGGAACAGCGGCAGGGGTGCTGCAGCACCCCTACGATGAACGGAATCCAGGAAGCGCCAGCTCAAAGCGTAAGGATGTGAGCTGTGCCAGGGATGGCGTACCATGGGGCTTCGGCAGGCAGCAGCAAGATGCAGGGGGGTGTTTCCTCGATCACCAACAGCACTTGGATCAGCTCCAGCTGCCAGCAGCTGCTCTACAACTTCAACCATGGCATCGACTTCAGAGGCTCTGAAGCACGCCCAGTGTAAGGCTGAGTCACCGAGGTCATTGACATCCTGGGCTGGGGCATTCACCGCAAGCAGGGACTTGGCAACCTCAGCCATGCCACGACGACAGGCAGAGATAAGTGCAGTAGATCCATCGGTATTTCTGGCTCCAAGCTGGGCTCGAGGAACTTTATTGGCGGACATCCAAGAGATGACATCAGCTTCTGTCGTGGCTTGCTCGACGATGGCAACGAGCTGCTGCTTCGTTTCGACATCTTCATGCAGGAGGCCCAGGTCACACTATGTACACTTTGTTGTAAGCACACGGATGTCGCGGTGATACCATGGCTGGGTGAACACCTGCTTGCTCTGGAGGGGACGCGTCGCTGGTCATTGCTTCTACTTCTTATCGACAATCCGAAAACAGAGTGCCATACACTCGAGTGATCTGCTGCTTTATGCGCGACGGCATAGCGATGAAGAAGTTCTTGCTTTGAATCGCTGTGGTCACCCGTCTTGGCCAGCAGCGTACTGAGCGTTGCGGCTTCGGCGCCTGCGCATTCACCACGAGATAAACATCACAGTGCAGGGGTCTGCCTACAGAAGCGGCGCGCAGGCGTACATGGCGTGGTTTTGATACTCTTGAGCGTATCTCGCGGTGATGTTCGAAGATCCTACGCAGCGTGGCTACCAGCGGCGGTGTTTGTGAAGCCATGGCTAGCCAGAACCCTGCTTGTCTTCGCTGGCTGAACGCAGTTTTGGTGCCCAAATTCCAGACTGTTACGTTGCTGTTGAACCGCTGAGATAGCTGAATACATCGTGGAATTCTGCACTCTTTGTCCGATCTGCAAGTGACACTCATTCTGCTGTGCTGTCAGGAAGCCCAGTACCATGGCTCGCCTGCGTGTTGGCGCTACCGCCAGGAACAGTATCTCATGCCAGACACCATTGCGTAGCGTCTCAGCTAGGCGCTCGCGCCTGCAAGTTCGTGCTCAGGCCAATGAAAATCCGTTTGTGAAGATCGGGTCCCAGCTGGTGAAGGCCGGATCGCAGCTCACTGAGACGCTGACGGGCACCGCGAGGATCGCAAAGAAGAATGTAGTTGATGAGAATGTAGTGTTTGTGGCAGGCGCGACTGGGCGCCTGGGGGCACGGGCTGTGAAGGAGTGCGTGCGGGCAGGCTTTACCGTTCGGGCTGGCGTACGCAACATTGACAAGGGCAACGAACTGATCGAGACTGCAAAGCAATACAACGTCTTGACGCCGGCGGAGCTGAAGCGTATCAACCTGGTTCAGTACGACCTCTTGGACAGAGATACCATCGCACCTGCGATCGGCAACGCGGGTGCGACGCTCGGCAGGCTTGCCAGTCCGAAGCGCCAGACGGTGAATCAGACTTTGTGTTAGCCTCACATACGACTCAAAACGTTGCACTAGGCGCGTGTGTTTTGTGGATCATTGGATCGTGCATCTTTCACGGAAATCCGTGGTCCATGGTCCTTCAGTGTCGCGTTGTGTGTCCGCCATATCCAAGGTGACCTGATTCCATGCAGCCTGCGTGGTTTGTGCTATTGGCGCTCCTGAAGACAAGCCATTCGACACAAGCGCGCCCAAGAAGATCGATGGGGAAGCAGCAATCGCGCTGGTTGAGGAGGCGAAGAGCAGCGGCGTCAAGCGCTTCCTCATGGTCACCTCCCTGGGCACCACCAAAATCGGCTGGCCAGCGTCAGCTCTCAACCTCTTCTGGGGCGTGTTGTACTTCAAGAAACTAGCCGAGCAGGCCCTCATCAAGTCAGGCATGGCCTACACCATCATCCGCCCAGGTGGCATGGAACGTCCCACGGACACGTACAAGGAGACGCACAATACCGTCCTGTACCCGCGCGATACGCAGTTCGGAGGCCAGGTCTCTCGCTTGCAGGTGCACCACCAGTCTTTCTGCAGACCTGTAACTGTACACAGCATCCACTCACCAGCTGCCAATTCTACTCTCGACTGCAGCCTATCCGTCATCAATTTATCAGTGCGTCCGTGTGAGTTCTGCCGGTGACAGCAGCCATCGTCCCCAACATGGCATGTGTGTGCTCAGAGGAAGTGGCTGCAGGTGGCCGAGCTGATCGGGGCATGTGTGAGCAATCCCGAACTCAGCGGCAACAAGACGATAGAGGTAGTCGCCAGCGAGGCCATCCCGCCGAGGCCGCTGGAGGAGCTGCTGGATGGCATCGATGCTGAAATCTCCCTCGAGGAGATGGCGGCAAAGCAGGCAGAGATCGCAGACTTGCGCAACCGCCGTGGCGCGCTCGCCGCCGAGGCAGAAGAGCTGGAGGCACAGCTGGCGGAGGCAGAGGAGCGCAAGGTGCTCGCGGAGAACGAGTTCAGCACAGCACGCAGCGGACTGCAGGAGATCCGAGGCAACGTGCGTGTCCACCCCCACCCCCCTCCTCCCCTTTCCAAGCTAAGCCCTCGCATGCCGAGCCTGCGTGTGCGATGGCTTGAATGTCGTTAGTGTGTAAAAGAGCGGTTGGATTCACGCAGAACAGCAGACCGCATCGCGTCTGCCAGCTCCACTAGTCCCCGGCTCGCATGTCCGGACGTGTCGCTCCTGCGCTGCACAGGCATGCATGCATGCGCTCTGCAGAGGGTCTGGTGCAGCCGTTTGGCACGCTGGCGGCTCAGCAGGCCTGTCAGGGAGTGGTGATGCGCCATTTTGGCAGCCTCACGGGTGCACGAGCGGGCGCACACAGCTGCTGTGGTTGCTGGAGCGCCGGAAGCGAGGTCCGCAACACAGGCTGCAGCAATGGCAAGGACTGAGGGGCCCTCACTGAGGTGCTGTGAGCCGCGGCATGATAACGCACAATGATGATAATAGCAGCCACAACACAAACATGATCGGGCATCACGCCTGGCCTGTATGGGCGTTGGCGATTGGGCAAGGGGTGTGCGTGCTGTGCAGACGACCAGCGCACAGCGCGAGGCAGCGGACTCGAAGCGCATGGTGGAGACGCTGCAGGAGCGGCTCACCTCTACGCAGCGGCAGGAGGCGGCAGCGAAGGCCGTGCTGGACGCGCAGAGGCGCGCGCAGCGCAGCGGCAGGCTGCTGTCCGCGGAGCAGATCCGCGAAATCACGGAGCCGATTCTCAACCCGCCGGCGGACGGCTCGTCCGCGGCGCCTGCGGCCGGCGGCAGCGCCGCGGGCTTCCTGGGTGGGCTCTTCGCGGCGCCAAAGGCCAAGGAGGTTGTGCAAGAGGTGGAGGAGGAAGTAGAGGAGGTGCAGGAGGAGGTGGTGGCTAAGGCGCGGGGCGGCCTCGGCGGCCTCCTTGGGGGGCTCGGCAAGGTCGTGCCGAAGGAGGTCCAGGAGGTGCGGAGGCCTGCTATATGTTTACAAACCACCTGGCCATGTGGTACCATGTGATGGTGTGCTTGGCTGGAGCGCGCTGCACGGCTGTGCCCTGTGTGTGGGCCATGCGCTGAAGCTGATTGCAGCAGTGCTGCGCTGTGGGTGCTGCGCTTTGCGGCATGCGGAGGAGGAGTGTGGCCCACATGCACACGGTGCGTTGCGCTGTGCGCTGTGGGAGAGCAGTGCGCGCAGATGTGGCGTGGCTGCTCGTGGCAGCGATCTGCGTGTTCAGTGCCGTACACGCGCGACCCGTGCTGTGGGGCCTGCTGGCTTGAAAGAGGGCCCGCACAGGCGGTTGGTCCGTGACGGCGGACCAAGGGGTTGGGGAGGGTGCAGCGCCACTGCCGAGAAGGCACGATGCGGCGAGTGGGCCACACAGCGCGGAGCGGCGACACGGCACCAGTGCCCGCTCGCAGCATGCACAGCGCAGCCCAGCCGCATCGCAGCATGCACAGCATGTCTTTCGCCAGTCGAACGCTTGAGGATGCCTTGACTAGTTGCGTCTGCGTGCATGTGCTGCGCGCTCACAGTCACGATGCGAGTGGTGGTGTTGCAGGTGGTGGAAGAGGTTGAGGCTGAAGCGCCGCCAGCACCAACGCAGGCCGCTCCCAGGAGGGCCCCGGCAGCCAAGAAGGCTCCTCAGGGGGAGGAGGAGGAAGAGGAGGCAACCCAGGTGCGGCGGCCATGCATGGCCATGCTGCCCTGTCTGCCGCACATGCATGCGTGCCGCACATGCATGCGTGGTGCTCGACCTGTCAAGTCAACACTCACATCATGCGCGCCTGTTCGGACGTGCACGACCATGCATTGGTCACCCGCATATGAGAGCGACCATGGGAGCTTCCAGCCCGTGCTGTGGCTGTCACAGCACGCTTCATGCACGCGCGCATGGGGGGGCTGTGGTGGCGCATGTTGGGTGACAGCCGGCAGCTAGCGCACTGGGTGGAATGTGAACAGCCACAGCGTGCAGGTCGTGAAGGGCGGCGGCCTGTTTGGGCTGTTCCAGCAGGACACGGTGTACGCAGATGGCGGTGCGGCCGAGTCGGGGCCCCCGGCACCAGAGGTCGTTGAGCGTGCCGTCACGAAGAAGGGCTCCGGCCGCAAGAGCGTCAAGGAGCTGATGGGTAAGAAAGCGCCCGCCGATGATACCCCCGCCCCCGCAGCCGAGGCCCCTACACCACCCAAGGTCCGCACCAACCCCATCCTTGTGCTCCGTGCTGTGTGCTGGGTGCTGTGATCAGCCGCTCCTGCGGTTGACCATGGTAGTCTGGAGGATGTTTTTGTGCAATTTGAGAGGGTTTTGGCTCGCACTTCCGACATGAATCTGGCATGGCTTTTGGGCGGTGAATAAAAGGGGCTGTGCGGCGCTGTGCAGGCAGATGAGGCTCCCAAGCGCGGTGGCGGCATGTTTGCCGGCCTGTTTGGAGGTGGCGGTGACGGCGCAAAGGCTGAGGAGCAGCCGCAGGCTGAAGTTGAGGCGAGCGAGGCGCCCAAGCCACCCGCCCCGAAGCCCGCAGCCAAGCCTGCAGCACCAAAGCCCGCGGCCAAGATTCCTGCTGTACCGGCCGACAGCGACGACCTGGCGGCAAAGCGCAGCGCGGCCGTTGCGGCGGCGCTGAGCAACTTGGGCGCTGCGGCAGATAAGGCTGCGGACAAGGCCGGAAAGGAGGTGCAGAAGGCGGTGCCAGAGGTGAAGAAGGTGGCGGAGAAGGCCGCGCCTGAGGCAGAGAAGGTGGCAGAGGCGGCAAAGGCTGTTGCCGGGAAGGTGGCAGCAGAGGCGGAGAAGGCGGCTGACAAAGCGCCAGCACCCACGCAGGTGAGCTCGCGGCGCGAGTGTCACACTGAACCAGACGTGTGATAAACAGGCGCCTCACCGCATCAACTGCTCAGTGCTGGCTTCAAGTTCTATCTTACCAGCTTGTGTTTCCATGTTCATGCTTGTGCTTGTCTACTTTTTCATACGCGTATATGAGATTCAGCTCAACCCCCAGCATCCTCCAGGATGAGAATGGGTGGGGTGTGCCTAGATCGCGGAGGTTTGCCTGTTGCTAGTGCACCGACAGGCCCTCGGCCGTGCATGCCGCGGAGCCAGCATGTGTCTTGCGTGTGAAACGAGATGAGCTGACGCGGGCCCACATCATCGCCACAGCTGATTCTTGCATCGTGCTGTGCTGTTTCAACTTTTGAGAGTGCAGAGCGTGGCATGCAGAACGGCGCTGCTGCGGCCGCGGACAGCGTGAAGGAGGCGGAGCAGTGGATAGCAGAGTGGCAATCGAAGCAGAAGGCGATGTCGAAGACCCGCGCTTAGGAGGGGCGGCCGAGCACCGACGACCCATTGGTTAGGCCCCGCCTCGCCCCAGGTGAAACGAGCACCGCCTGTTGCGGCTGAGCGTCCCTGCCGTGCATTGGACAGCGGCGCCGCTGCAGCACGCTGCAGCGCTTTATCTACAAGTGGGCCCTTGACTGGACGCGCTATGCTATCGCACAGAGAGCTTGCTGAGGGCTCAGGCTGCTGCGCGATGGTTTGCAACCGCGCAAGGCACGCACAGCATGGCAGCGGGTGTGCGATGTGGTGCGAGCGAGTGGCAGAGCGCGCTCAAGGAGGATAGAGGTGCGGCTGAGGTGGTGGGTGCCCGACATGCGTGCGGCCACGCAGGACGGCCACACAGCGTGGTGTCGGGGTGGTGCCTGCGAGAGGGGGCATTGGCGTGCGCGAGGAAGTTGTGCAAGGCGGTCTTTACGCAGGAGGGGCTGCGTGTGTGCGGCTGGGGCTAGAGGCTCGCGTGGAACGGCGCGATGGCATGGCTATAACGTAGTGCGGCACGCATGCTGAATGTAAACCAGAGGGCGATGCTTACGCTGGTGTCCATCGGAGTTGGGCTGCACGTATCGATATGCATGTACAGGGAAACTAGAATAACGCATGCTAGTGGCGGTGACTTCGCGTTGCCGGGCACGTGCAATGGTGAGACACTGCGCTAAGGTCCGCCGAGTCTCCAAGCGTTTGGCACGCGGGGTAGGCAACGCGCTCGCTTAGCACCGCTGGTGCCCTAGGCCTGTGAATTCTTTGACGCTCGGGAAAAGTTCAGAGCTCATGAAGGAACGACCAAAGCGACCGTACAGCAGCTGTATAAATATTAAACGTGGCGACGCCGCGCGGTGCTGAGTCGTTCTGGCCTCGAAGCGTTTACCTCAGTAGTATACGTAAAGCCGAAATGAGCTCGAGCGAGATAGCACTGCACTACTGATGTACTTGAGCAATCCAAGGCCTGCTGTTGGCTGAGACTGTCAAACTTGGCCGTGACACATATCTTGATCTATGCGACTTCGGCGGCCGATGCATCGCGATGTGTGGACATCGATGGTCACCCGTGGTTCATGTATATAGCAAGCTGATAAAAGCTTAAGCGTTGGTTCGTTGGCCTCGTGGAAAACGGATGCATACACATGATCGAGCTCAGGTTGCATTGCCGACCGACTTCTGTCGCTTCGCCGCCGCTTTCCTGCCGTGATTTACGCGATGAGGCAAGCCCGCGGTAAGCTGCCGTGAGCGCACCACCTGCCCTGCGACTATGCGACGACATACCATCATTACAATCAAACAATCCAGCGCACCGAATCCATCTGTTGTATATTTATATACCCACCTGATTAACGCGTTTTTCGCACGCATGTGCTGTAGGGCGTTCATGATTGCGCTGCTCGTGAGTGGCGGAGGTGCATTTCGGTGCCACATCACATGTGGAGAGCAGCATGCAGCCAATCGATGAATGCGCGACACAAGGTCGTGCCGCATGCCGCAATCGCATGCCAGCATCCTTGTGCATTTCTATCGGCAATCGCGGCGATCTGGAAACCAAAAGCTTCAGTTGCATGTCCGCACAAGCACACTCCAAAATCGCTAGTACATCGCGTGTTGTCCTGTATGTATTTTGGCTGAAGGCCCCTGCAACTGTGCATTACTGCACTTGATGTGGTTGATCTGAATTCCCACATGAAAACCGCCGAGCAGGCACGCCCGAGCATGTCGATCACACCCCGAGACGCGACATTGGGCCCCGAGGGCGCGCAGGTCGTGCATGTCGACCTTGCGTCACCGCAAACTCCTAGCAGAGCTACCGAAGCAAAGGTGAACTCTGAATTGCAAGAGTCTGGAGATGACAGCAAAGATAGCGCGAATCAGGGCAGTGACGCTGCCAACGCAGAAGGGAAGGCGATCAACATCGGGACTGCCGACCACGTCGCAATCCCTACGGAGCTAGCGGCAAGATTTGCCACTCTGGGATCGCCGTGGAGATGGCTGAACTGGACGTGCGCCCGCTTCCATTCCGCGTGATCATGTCAGCCTCGTCATGCGACGACGGTGCTGTCCGCTGTGTGCCGCAGAGCTCGATCATGTACTGCAGGTGGGGCATTGTCTTCACCATGCTGCTTCCAGTGGCAGGCACCATCTTATGGTGGGGTTTGATCCCAGTGGGGTCGCCCACTGGTGGCGTCAGGGACAAGTGGGTGTGGGTGTTCATCCTGCACCCGACCAGCTGCGCGTTCGCATCGTACCTTCTTATCAGCCTATTCCTGACAGCGCTGGATGAGAAGAGGCCCTGGCGGCCGCTCAAGTGTTACCTGCCCATCATGAGCGTTGTCTACCTTGCACAGGTGCCTTTCCACTGCTCCCCTCGCCATGCCACGCCACAACCGTCCGCCGCATCGCGCCGACGCTGCATACCGTTTTCTATAGGTGTTTCTGCCCAGCGCTCTAACCATGATGTGTAGTGACCAGCAGTGGCCTTGACACGCGCCCCAAGTGGGACCATCAGCCCGCCAGTCCTGCATGCCTCCCCACGCCACGCCAAACTGCATTACAGCGACTCATTGCCCTGGACCCTTGCCAGATCATTACCCAGTTGAGTGACTGGACTGCCACAAGATACCCCAGATACGTAAAATTCAGGTGTGATGCCCAATGTTGGTTTTTTTCTCTACAGGTCAGCACCTAGCTGTGCTGCATGCACCCATCGCTTCATATCGGGCACTCCCCGCTGTGTGACCCCACGGCCACTAGCACGCCCTCACGCACGGCACACTAGCTCCGAGTACTTACAAACGAGCGCACAGGAACATGGGGGGCCAAAGCCACCACTGCGCACGCCACGCAACGCACGCCACGCAACGCACACAATCGCACGCTAGCTCCGCGTGGCAGCACAGCCTGCGCGACCGTCTGCCAGCTGCGGGGCGGTTCGTGCCGCAGGAGCTACCGTGTGGGCCACCGCCACCAGTGTCCCGCTCATGGCGGCCCGCCACGAGCGAGTGCGCGCGGCATCCATGCCGTGAGCCCATGCTCTGCATGCGGCCCCGTGTTGCAGCGTCAAGGTTCCTATCGGGGACTGTCAGGGGCCCGCTATCGCCAGCTGGTCACTCGGTGTGTGGCAATCTCGGCTGGTCACTCCATGTGGCCCTGTCGCCAGCGCTGCCGTGGTCAGAGTCAACATGCCGGCGTGGGGCAGAGTGTCCATGCCGCCGGCCTGAAACGCTCAGAGGTATACCACATGATGCCCGGTTCCGGGGACATTGCTCCCCTTTTTCAGGAACATCAGCTGCAGTTACTGGTTTCATGTGGCATGCCCCGAAGGCACCGAAGCCGCAGCTGCCCGGGAATGCCGTCCATGAAGCTCAACGCTGAGAGCTCGCCCCCCCCCCCCCCCCCCCCCCCGGGGTCTTGACTCCGTCAAAGTTCCATGCGGCATGCTTCTGCGTCATGTTTGCATGCGCAAGCACGCCATGACCAGAGCAGCCTTGAGGCTGCGTGCTTAATGGCTGCAGTGTCACGTGCCGTGTGCCTCCAGAACAGCCCGATTCTTGATGTGCTACGCAGCCTGGCACGCACTGGGGCACTCAGGGGAACGGCTGCAGTGTGACCCCGCAGCCGCAGCCGTTTCGGTCTTCTCGACCCCCAGTGTGTTGCGGGACTCTCCAGCGAGGGACTCTCCAGCGAGGGACTCTCCAGCGAGGGCCACAGACCCTTTGCCCGAGCAAGGTGGGTAAGTGGGCCTTGAGAGCCAAAGAGCTGTGCCTCCATGGGAATGGCTTGTGCCAGCTGCACTGCCACCTGCAGCTTTCAGCCTGCGGCACCTTTGCAAGCGGCACTCCAGTGCTGACTGTGACAGGCAATCGATGACAGGCGCCTGGGATAAGGGATAGTTAGGGCACCTGGCATGCCTGCCTTGATCTGCCTGTTTGTGGTTCGAGCAGACTGCGCCACACTGCAAAGAGGGTCTTGACTTGAGTCAGTTCGCCTGTCCTTTGTTGTCCCGCTTTGCAGGGGACATCAGTACCCACCCGAACCAGCCATTCCCATGGACTGCAGGAATATTGTGGCAGCAGTGCACGGCTGGCTGAGACCGACCACGCCGCTTGGGGGTGCTCTTGGCAGACTGGACACCTGGCAGAGTGGTGTGGGGATTTGAGCCACTGCTGGCATGCAACCCCCTGCCATGCACGGACAGTACAACAGCACAGCTCATCATGCAGACAGTACAGCAGCACAGAAAAGTTTAAATGTGAGCATGAGCTGCATGAGAGAGCACGGGCGGTGTGCATGTGGTGTTAAGCATGTGGTGTTAAGTCACACGTGTGACCAGAAGGAACTCCTTCAGAGCTCAGAAGGAGCTCAGAAGCATCCTGTCGGGAGTGTGCTGACTGTGTGCACTGCATCATTGCTGCACATCTGACATCAGCATCCAGGTGGAATTGAGTCAGAAGCATGTGCCTGCCACTGCATGGGTGATTGCAAGGCGGCTTGCTGTGCAGCCAAACAGCATGGTCTCCTTCTGCGCAGGAGATCAGTGTGGCCATGTGGGAGACATCCAGGCCGGCTAGAGGGTGAAATTCTTTTGCTTGTTGCTTTGCGTGCATGGCAGGTGTACACAGGCACTCCTGCAGTGTGGGTCCTGTGTGGACTTGCCCTGTGAACTGATCACATGGCGCCACAACCTGTAGGAGCAATAAATTGTGACCATGCACGCAGGATGTTGAAAACTTTTATGATGGGGCAGGATGTTGACCATTTTTGTTATGCTGCTGCATCTAACGTGCACATGCAGATAGATGCGAACTGTAGAGAGTCATCCAATGGTAAGGTGCCATCCAGTGCCACATGGCCACACGTGGGGTGCATCACAGGGTGATCTCAATCCATGCTTCCTGATGCAAGGTCAACTGAAAAAGCTCGGGCATGCACTCAGGCATTACACTTAAATATCCGTCACAGTGCATCCAATCACCAAAATCTCTCCCATGTGCTTGCACAATTACTACATTCACAGCCAGCCAGCTTCAGAAGCCAGAACTCAAAATACTGAATCCATGCCACCAATGGATTGATCCAGTCATATGGAGCTCTCGCTCTGAAATTCCTGCTCCTTCTTGGGCACCTCCCATGTCAATACACACTACATCACTGCTGCGGCACTGCCACATCAGCCAGACCCCGGAGAGGAGCCAGCACCTGCTGCCAGCATAAAAGCAGAAAACACTCGTGTTTTATGCACCTGCTGCCAACACAGAATGCATGAGCACACAGACACCGCAGATGATCAGTGCCCTGGATGATCGTGGGTCATTGCATTGCATCCATGCTTGCCCTCACCCTTGAAGAATTACTAAGGCAGGCTTGCAAGTGCAGCAGAGCAGCTGCCTCTGCTCCCCCTCCTGGTTGCCACAAATAATGAATTGCACAATTGAAGTGAATCACCAGAGTAGGCCACACCCTCCTCCTGATGAGGGGATGCGGTAAATAATCAATCCCACAGTTGAATAGTAAAGGATCGCCACCAGAGCGGGCCACATACCCACACCCTCCCTCCTGTCTGCGGTGCTGTGGGTGCTTTGTTGCAGCACACACGCTCCATCTCAAGACACCCCCCGTGGGGTTCCCAACCCCCTCGAGCCGCAACAAGGCCCCATGCTGGCGCATTCAGTCTAGCCGCATCCTCTCTGCCCCCTTCAGCTCGCAAGGCAGGGTTGTCGTGACGGCCCACACGCTGTCGGGGTTCCACAAAACCACCAAACTGCCTCACAAGCGCAGCCACCGCACCGCTGCCCCCCCCCCCCCCCCACCGCATTGTTCCTGACCGCAATGCAGCCCCCCACCCCCCGCCCCCCCCCCTCTAAACGACTTCGCACAAACGTTTCACTGTGACCTCCATGCTCAGCACCCCTCCACCGGCTCCAGCCGTCGCACGCGTGCCCCGCCAGTCACACCACACTGCCCACCCATTGCCTTCCAACCGATTCAAAATCGCACATATACCATTGCACATGCCATTACACCATACACCTTGCACCGTGAATGCCAGTGACCCGTCGACTCAGCGATGCACACGCATGACGTGCCGCGCCGTGCTGCAGGTGCTGATACCCGGGCTCATCGTACTGCTGGACGGCACATACGAGCTGCTGGCGCTGCCGGCGCTGGCGAGCACGTACCTCATCACCATCATCGGCATCCGCCTCACGCCCCGCTCCTGGGCCGAGGTGCCGGACCGCGCAGAGTACCTGGCGGGGGTGAAGGTCTTCACCAAGGTCGCCATAGTCGTCCACATCTACACCGTGCGCCCCTCCCCCCTCCACCTTTGGCCCCATCTACCTTTGGCCCCCTCCTCCTTTGCCATGCGGTGCTGCCCCAAGTCTGCCCCGTGTCTGCAGTAGGGTCACCCTTCCGCCCTTGCTCGCACGGATACATGTGCTGGATCAGTTTCGATGAGCGCCTGCCTGCTTGCCCTGCCAAGTCATCGAGCTTACGTTTGTGACGTGTGCACTCCCTTATAATTAATTATTTCCCCTCGCCCCCTCGCCCCCCCGCAACCTGGTGCTTGCCCATCCACCTGTGCACCATGCAATCTCGCGTGCAATCTCCCGTGCAATCTCCCGTAAAATCTCCCGTGCAATCTCCCGTGCAATCTCCCGTGCAATCCCGTGCACCACCCCCCGCCCGGCCACACCCTGTGTTGTCTCCACGTACGTCTGTCAGCGTGTGCACAAGCAGCAGCCTGACCATTCTTGCGGCAGTGCCGCGTAGTCAACCAGTACTGTGTAATCAACGGCACATGGCGTGCTCGCGTGTCTACCAGTGCACTATCGGAGGTACATGTTGATAGAGCAACCTCAGGAGGATAGCAAGCAAGCAGCACACCCTGTGCACTATCGCATGTGTAGATTTGCATGCGAACAGGTGCATGTGCAAGGAGCACTCCAGCCAGGCCTGCCCTACTTGCACGTTACCGTCACGCAATTGCTCTCGAACATTGTAGAACATTCCAGAAGTGGATGTGGTGCTGACTCATCTGTCATGTGTGAGCTGGATTCAGCACTGTGTCACTGGCGGCTTGGTATGTGCCTCATCTGCCTCATCTGGCTTGCTGTGCCTCTGTGTTCTACCACCTTGTGGAGCATACATCTGTAACGTATCACATCTGGCTTGCTGAGCATCTGACTAGTGATTGTAGCTGTATGACCTCCTGATGGGCGTAGTTTGCATGGTCCTGTGCAGTAGCTGTGCCACGTGGGGCAGGTGGGTTGCATTCAAACACGGTCTGGAGTGGTCACCAGAGTGCAGCTTTGGCGTGGTGCCACGGTTTTTTGGTGTTTTGGTGTTGTTGTGGCATTGTTGTGGTGTGGGGTGATGCTGTGCATACCCCAGCTACCCCAACAGGCCCTTGACAAGTTTGGCCGCAGGCATGGGGCAAAGGCCTTTGCCCCATGCCTGCGGCCGCCCGACACAACAGCAGTGCCCAGCTGACACAGCAGCCGCCTGCATTGAATTGCAGCATGGCACGGTGGCAATGATCGCCCCACAAGCTTGGTCTGCCCAGCACCCACCCATGCATATCTTTGCTGCAACATTGGTGCGATTGATTGCTTGACCTGAGCCAGCCAAACTTGGTGGGATGACAATCTGCTAGGTCATGTGCATCTCCAATGCACCCTGAACTCTGCAGCTCTGATCAGGGCCCTCATCAGAGCCGCAGATGCTCACGCCTGCAGGGTCCATCATTGAGCCCCTCTCCACCCCTCTCTGCTCTGCTGCTCCTCTGTTCCCATTGAGCACCGCTTGCCTCGTCCTCTTCCTCTTCTGTGTCACGGTTGTCTTACACAGTGATAGGTCTAGGACCCAGTGTCACGGTTGGGACAGTCCATTCCACTCCACACCCATGCCATCTTGGCAATCCATTGCTTATCCAATCATCACAGGCCAGGGTGCGGCAAGAGGCACCCTAGGTGCCACCATCACCACAGTCGTGCCAACCCCCGTGCCCATCAATCCCAAAGGATGATGGCAGCAGCTGGACACAGTAGCTGGGCACGTTGTTGCTTTGCTTGCTTTGTGGCTTCAGGGGCTTGAGGGTCTAGGGTCAAATCTGCCCCACGTAATCGTAATCATACCATCTGGTGCTGAAGCCCTGTGTAACATACCGCCTGCTGCAGAAGCAGCACCACAGCACAGCACCGCACTCACATGCTGCAGTCTCACCGAGGCTCCAGCAGCACAAGCAGACCAAAGCAGACACAGTATCGGCGACCTGCCGAACCCAAACTGGCATGGGGCACACCCCTCCCCCTGGGCGACTCACTGCACGGCAGGAGCAGCAGCAACAGCGCATGTGCGTGCAGGGGATCCTTGCGGGGTACACCATCGCCAACGCGTCAATCAGCGCGGGCGTGCCGCAGGGCATGCTCACAGTCGCGCTCACCATCATCTGCTTCATCTGCAAGAAGATCCTGCTCGCCTTCACTGACCCCATCAGCCTTGACACCGCCATGCTCATCGCCGGTGCGCCCCCCCCCCCTTCAATTGCACATCGTGATCGCTTCAGTACGGCGTGATAGCCGATCATATGAACTTTTGTTTACCCCCCCGCCCCCCCGCCCCCCAAAAATGCGCATTGTGATTGCTCCCCTTTTATTTACTTTCAAACCCCCCCCCCCCTAACTCCCTCCACACCCTCTCCTCCTCTCCTTGCCTTCCCACATCTACGTCTGATCAGTCATACATCCGTGAGTGCTGCGGAAACAGTGCCCCATCTCAATGCAACACATCCGCACCCACGCCAGCCCCCCTCAATTCTCGCACTCCACTTGTCCAGCTTCCTCGCAGTTCCTCAGCTAGTTCTGCTCTGCCCTGCTCTGCATGATGTCTGTGCAGTGCATGTGTGTGAATGACCCATTTCAGGGACATGGCTACTGCTCTGGCTTCTGGCACAGCAGCCTTGGCCGTTTGTAGCACATCTGAAGTAGTCACATGGTCCAATATACAGCTGTATTTATTGGGGCCCCTGACGCGGGGGTCAAGTTCAAGTATTGGTGGGAATATGTGTTACACAGTGATAGATCTAGGACTCAGCAGCGCCGCCGAGGCAACAGACCAGGCAACAAGGTGGGAATATGTGCACTGCCAAGTATTGGTGTGAACAGGTGCACTCCTGCTCGTATTCATGGCATGGTCAGGGCTCCCTGTGTGTTACACAGTGATAGATCTAGGACTCAGCAGCGCCGAGGCAACAGACCAGGCAACATGCAGATAAACAGACCGGCCACCGCAAGCACCAAGGCCACGCGCCGCACGAGCAAATGCCAGAACGAACTAACGCCAGCGCGAAAGCCGACACGCACACACCACATGGTCAGGGCTCCCTGTGACGTCATCTGCCCATGAGCTTGCTGGACATGACCACCATCAGTGCCACTTCTGCGTATGTGACCACCATCAGTGCACTGCAGTGTGTTACACAGTGATAGATCTAGGACTCAGTGCACTGCAGTGCCATATCTGCACATGTGATGCCAGGTTAACGGTGGCCAGGTCTGATCATCTACAGTCAACACTTGTGACACAGGGTGGCTCTGTTGCATGGAGTCTGTCCAGTACTTGGACGCAGTTATGTCCCAGTATTCTATGTGGCGTGTGACAGCCAGTATAATCCAGCCTGATCAGACAGGCATAGGCACTGCTAGGAAGTTACAAAACAAAGAAAAGAGTCAGAGGCATGGGAACTACACATGCCAATTGAAACACGCCCTGCACAGCCCACAGACACACTGAGTGCACAAGCAGCTACCGCAGGAGCAGGTGCAGGAGCAGAGCAGCGACCAACTGTTAGAAATGTTGCTGCTGGTAGGATGGGATGATGTGGTGGGATCCTGGGTAGGATGGGATGGAATGCCACATGTGTGATGCTGTAACCTCAGGGGGACCCCATGACACAGGGTAACCGTAACCGTGACTGTGTGAAGCCGTAACCTCACCTTGTGGGCACAGCAGACTGGGTGTCTGATGATCTGGTCCTTGCAAATACCAAGGCCTTGGCGGGTCATGATGCTTGTTGTGTGTTTGACCGAACCACTGGTTGAAGACCAGGTCTACTTCAGTACACATTGACACCATCAGTTTTCGCATTGGGAAGTTCAAGTGGTGCCAGTATCAGACCGAATTTGTTGCATATGTCTCTCGCTGCATATGTCTCGCAAACATCCCCAATCCACAGTGTTCAACCCACTGCTGGGTGTTTCTGCCAGCACAGCGAGCAGTGAGCTTCATTGAGCATCATTGCGCTGGTTTGCTGCCTCAGGCTGCCTGCCACCTTACTGTGGCAGCCATTTCCAACTTTCATCACAGTGCATTGTGGCCACAACAGCATTCAATGCATGGAGTCTTGATCAGCCCCAGCCCAAGCAGGTCTACACCCCAGCAGGCTTGACTGCAACGTCGTGCTGTGAAGGATGATTATAGCAGGAATAATAATCCGTCAAACAGGTGCAAATGCAAGAAGGATTTGTGCATGCTGCCAGTTGCAGGATCTGCTGCATCCCAGCCCATGCCAAGTTTGCAACAATTCAGGGGCACCCCGTTCTCCACGTCACACAGCAGTTACACCTGAAAAATCATGAAGAGCCATGTGCATGTCCGACCATGTTCACACCCTTATTAATTTCTGCTGCAACTGGCATTCACACCATGTTTATTGACAGCCATGCTGACGAGTGCAGCATGCAGTGCACCAGCTTGCTCAGATGAAGTCTCTGCTTGGGCATCCACGCCCCACATCAGGGCCCCACATCAGGGCAGCACTCACTCTGCTGGTGATTCATAGACTCAGGCAGACTCATGCAGTCCGTTCGGTTGTGTGGTGTCAGTGGTTTCAGTTGTGGTAGGGGGTGCCACATGAAGCCAGTCGTTCAGTTCCAAAATACAGAAAAATTCTGCAGAAATGTCATCATGTGGCTAGTGATATAAGTCTCAACAGCCAGAGGATGATGTGTTGTGACATGTTGTGAGCCTTTGTGATCCATGCAGTTGCAGAATCTACATGTGTGGCCATTTGCTATGTCCAACTCCACACATTTCATAGCAGAAGTTCCTTACTCCCTGCATTGCTGCTGGATGTGGCCCTGGCTGCCCTGGCTGCCACTGACTTGCTCCTGTTCTCAGTTGCTGCTGGCCCTGAACCTCCCTGCAACTCCTCATGGCTTCACACCAATGAAATTGGCTGACATCTACAGCAGCATTTCTGCTGAACTGCACAGTGGCTGGCTGCACCACTGGACGTGACTCCAGTTCCACAAGTGCTAGAATCATCAACCAATTGATGCAGCCAATCATGGATGCCAATTCCCCATTTTGTGTTGTTATTCTCGCCATCTGCTGAGCTTTGTATTATTGGCTGCTAAGCTCAGGTTCAACCAAGTTGTGACAAGTGCACCTGTAAGCATTGCCTGCCGCATGCCTGCTTCTGCCCAGCTCTGGCACAGTGCACTACAGGTACAGCTGTCTGTCTGTTTGCATGTTGACTGGTCTGTTGCCTCGGCGCTGCTGGGTCCTAGATCTATCACTGTGTAACAAAGTGCACTACAGGTACAGCTGTGGGTGTAAGAATTGGGAGTTGTAGAACTGTGGGAGTTGTAAAACTCCAGTGCCCCTCAGTCAGGTCAGTGTGCCCCTGCAATCTGGTAGAGACAACTCAGTGCCCCAAAGTACCACGCAAAACAAAAAAAACAACAACAAAACAAAAGGCCATCACACAACAGACTGCACTCTTTGCTTCACCTGTGGCTTGCACTGCACACTCAGAAGGGTGGGGGAGACTGGGAAATTCACCACTGCGTCACGTTTGGAGCTTGAACGAGTGATGCCTGATTGGGTCTTTTGTTACTATTGTGTCAGGTCTTGTTACTATTGTGTCAGGGACACAGCCAGAGGCAACGGCCATCTCGAGTGATGCGGGTGGCAATTGCCTCCAGCCTCATGCCTTTGTTGCTGGACGGGGACATCAGAGATGTCAGAAACACGTGCAATGACATGTTTGATGAAGTTATTACTCGGGTTGCAGGCTGCTGGCACTGTTATGCTAGACGCATTGGGCTGCTGCCAGGTCAACCAGGTCAAAGGTGCCAGTGTTGCCAGTGCTGCTGCCTGTGCATGTGCTATGTACACCACACCATAGCATGCAATCTGCAAGTTGTAGATACTTCAGACAGCTGCCTTGCAGAGTCCTGGGGTGTCCCTGGAAACTGCTTGATCTCGGTGTTCCTACAGCATTGTTGGGTGGCTGGATGTTTTGTGCTCATGTGTTACACAGTGATAGATCCAGGACCCAGCAGCGCCGAGGCAACAGACCAGGTGACGTACAAACATGCCACCTCAAGCACCAAGGCCACTCTCCGCACGAGCAAATGCCAGAACGAACCAGCGCCGGTACGAAAGCAAACATGTGTGCTCATGTGGCAATTAGCTTTGTAGAAGCTCCAACGCACAGCACTGCACAACGAAGCAACCAGAGCAGAGTCCAGTTGCCACCGTCCAGCTGCCATGGCAACCAAAGACGAGTCCAGCTGCCACGGCTGCCTGTCAGAGGGCAGTACCACTGCTGCCTGCTGAGCATGCATGACCATGCACGTGGCCATGTGCTGTGTTCTGCTGTGTTACACGGAGATGAACGGGCTATTGCCGGGCTATTGCCGGCAGCGAGGACAACAGCAGGAAAGTAGACGGCCAAAATCCCCGAAAGCAGACAACAGCAACAAGCAACAACTGTCTCAGGTGAAAAGCCACAACGAACCGACACAGCCGACACAACCACACCCACGCTATATGTGGTGTGTGTTTGTGGATGCACACGTGTGTGTTGCTTTCCTCTCCCTTACAGAGTCATCAGGGTCCAAACTGGCTGATTCCAGCAGATGTCATGTGCAAAGAGCAGATCATGTGGTCGGCCCATGTGACTGGCAGCAAAACCGCGTCTGTGGCTTGTGCAAGTCCAACTGCCTGTTCCAATTCAGCTTGATGCATTTTGTGGTGCCCTGGAGGTCCAATTGAACACAACTCACTAGCTACCCATCCCCTCAGGGCAGCAACGCTCCCCAAATGACCTGGGTCCACCTGCTGTCATGGTCTGCAACCTGCAGTGCCCGTGGCCTAGCCCAAAACTTCATATGCTCCTTCTGCCAGGGCTCCCTCCCTGAACTGCATTAGCTCCATGCTTGATCATTGTTGAGCAGTTGCGCCTCAGAAGCTGCAAACCTCCCTCTGATTCCGTTTCTCGGGCATCACCCACCGAGTTCACGCCTGGTTGGCGCGTTTGTTCGCGGAAAGCTGCTTGGCACTCAGATTCACAATTCCGTAACATTCACTGGAACGGAATCACTAATCAATGTGCGCCCACCGTGCGTGGAGAGAATGATGACATGTTAGTCGACTTGGGCAGTGGCGGCAATCATGGCGACGCGTCACGCACATGGCATGCGTGTTTCGAGCATCCCGGATGTGGTCGCTAAGGGCTGTTTTGTGCCGGCGCTTCGTTCTGGCATTTGCTCGCGCGGAGAGTAGCCTTGGTGCCTGCGGTGGCCTGTCTGTCTGTTTGCGTGTTGCCTGATCCTGGTCTGTTGCCTCGGCGCTGCTGGGTCCTAGATCTATCACTGTGTAACATATATGTGGTTGCTCGCGGGTCCGCAGTTCGTGCCAGGTGATCGCCTGGCCGGCTCGCATCTGCTGGGTGACATGTGAGTCTAGAATCTAGTCGTACATTCGCTTGGTGCACTGAATCGGAGCCCCTCGATGTGAGAGAACACATATGTGGGTGACACGGAGATGAACGCAATAGCCCGGCAGCGAGGGCAACAGCAGGAAAGTAGACGGCCAAAACCCCCGAAAGCAGACAACAGCAACAGCACATATGTGGTACACAGATGTCATCTGCATGCATGGAAGCAGTCTGCCTGGTGTGCTGCAGTGAAGTAAGCATGCTTCCAGGCATCGATCTAGGTGGTGGCGGCCTGTGCACAGGTGACAGTGATGTGTTACACACTAGTGATAGATCTAGGACCCAGCAGCGCCGAGGTGACAGGGATGTGAAGTATGGTTACACAGGAGTGCACACTGGCATGAACTGGGGGAACACACGCGCGCACGCACGCGCGCTAACGCACACGCACACGCGCACACGCACACGCACACGCACACACACAATGTGCATCAGCACACACAATGTGCGTCGGATGTGCCAGTGGCATGACTAGCCTGTAACACACATGAGGTGCGCCAGTAGGGCTGATGTGAAGTATGCTTCCAGGTTGATTCAGCACATGCTGAGAGTGCTGATGCCAGACGTGCACACATAGCAATGCACACTGAAAATATGCCTGTGATTAGTTCCATACCCAGTGTCCAGTGTACCTTGCCCCTGACATGTCATGACAGTGCACTGAAGTCCTGTCCAGGCTGAATTTACATGGCATGGCAGCTGCCGTCGATGTGACATGTTCAGAGGAGTTCGCTGTTGATGTCAGCTGAGCACAGCTAATTCCTGAAACATGGGTGCAGTCTACCTGAGTAGTACTGCAGACACATGACGACTTGCCTCCGCAATTGCGGGCTTGTCCTGCAACTGGTCAGTCAGTCATTGGTCGGGGGTTTTGCCAGTGACAGCACAGATCTGTGTGGATCTTGAGGCCAAGCAAACCAGGCATCAGTCTGGCCAAGCCCTGTCAGCTAGCCTAGTAAAACATGGAACACATGCCAGAGGTCTCCTGGGGTCACATGCCATGACACATCATTAATCGGCGTGGTGTGTGCGTGTCTGCTTTCGCGCTGGCGTTAGTTCGTTCTGGCATTTGCTTGTGCGGCGCGTGGCCTTGGTGCTTGTGGTGGCCGGTCTGTCTGTTTGCTTGTTGCCTGGTCTGTTGCCTCGGCGCTGCTGAGTCCTAGATCTATCTCTGTGTAACACATCATTAATCTGACCCAGCAAGGCCAGTTTTTGCTTTTCTTGTGGGAGCGTGGTGTGCCAGCTTGGGCTGCCAGCAATCAGCTGCACGACCTTGCTTGACTACTTGCTCCCCGGGGATGTAATCACTGTATCAGATGAGCCGTCTTGCTGTGCCCATACTTGCCCACTGAGCGGCCAGCACCACAAACCACATGCCTGCCTTGGATGCATGTATACGATCTGATGCATCGGTAGGACCATCCTGACTGGCTGGATGAGCACAGCTGAAAACGGCCAGGCCGGCGCGCCCAGAAAGTTTGCGCTTGTTGTGCATCCGACGGATGCATATTGACACCTCTTATGTGCTCTGCACGCATGCATATACGCCCTTCACCGACCGGACAAACGTGCAACTGACGCGACAGTGCACGGTGCCCACTTTACACTTGCTTGACACTACATGGCAAAGATGGTATCTAGGGGCATCATAGACGTCATCCGGTAGATGTGGTCAAGCAGTGGCCATGATTCCAAGGCTTGAGGCATCACAGATGCAGCCGGAAGAGCACAGCTGCAGCCCGAAGAGCACAGCTGCAGCCCGAAGAGCACAGCTGCAGCCCGAAGAGCACAGCTGCAGCCCGAAGAGCACAGCTGCAAAGCTGACATCCTGCTACATGCATCTCACTGCGCCAATGTGTTGGGTCAACCTATATCTGTGCCGATAGAGTTGGTCAATGCTGGGAAAACATGACTCAATGGGGGGAGGTAGGAGGGTCATGTGTGCTCATCCGTGCCCTGTGCCCTGCAACCTGCACTGCCAAAGGGAGAACTGGGAAGCAATGGGACAAAGCGGGGACAACCATGACATCAGTCTATGCAAAGCGGGGACAACCATGACATCCGTCTATGCATCCATCACATCCGTCACAGGAACAGGGTCCAAGGGAAACAACTCTGGGGGCACAGTGAATCACCCCGGCAGGCCAGCCAGCTGTAATGACTGCCCACACACCTGCCACAGAACCAGCATGCAGCAGTAACACAGCAGTCTTTCCTGCTGTCAGTAGCATCCTCACCAGGGCACATTGCTCTGCCTCTCCCCCAGCCTATCCCTGCCCCTCGGCTGCATAGGCCACCACTGGCAGCAGGATCCCTGCAACCAGAGCCAGCAAGCAGCGGAAGGACACTGGAAGACCATGGCTGTGTGTTGCCCTGTGTTCCACTGATGCCACGGTGCCGCAATCAACACGCGCATAAATGCAGGCTTCTGGCTCGAGAACCTGACGGACGTCTTCATCACGCTCGCCTTCCCCACCGCCGAGTCCTTCGGCATCACCTTTGGCATCATCTTTGCGCAGCGCGTCGCCGAGAACATGGCGTACCTATGGTTCCAGCTCGACATCTGGTTTGCCTTCCGGGTCTGGATCAAAGGCAAGTTCAAGAAGGAGCAGGTTCCGCCCCCGCCGCCACGCCTGCCACTCCGCCATCCCAGCCGCGGCTGGGGTCGCGGCAGTATCGATATACCCCCCACAATTCATACCCCTGCTTTGCCCGTGCTCTCTCGAGGCGCATGTGTCACGCTGTCAGATTGTCACACTGCCAGCTCATCTGCCGTGGCCATGTGCGGCAGCCATGCAGATGTACCTCTGACCTTCGCGACTCTTACCGGCTTGCAATCCCGTGGCCACAAACTGTCACCAGCACGGCCGCGCACCGCGCGCTGCCCCTGCTGCCTTCCTGCTGCCTTCCTGGCGGCACGCCTCGCTGTATCATGTGAAGTGTAGCTGTGCAGCAGCGCTGCGCCGGTAGCAAGGCGGGCTGCAGCATCGGACCTACTGAACGATGCTGAACTATCAACATGCAAGCGAATTTCAGTGCATCGCGCAGGGCCTGCCTGTTGCCTGTTCCCGGCTTAAGGCCTACCACGTGGGTGGGTTAGCGCGGTTTCACAACGCGGAGAGTCAGTAGGCAAGTAGTCAGTCGACACGATACCCTGGGAATCAATCCCTGGCCCGCGTTCCAGCTGGGCTGCACCGCGCAAATCCGCCCCAGGCCGCTCACACGTCGCAACAGACTCCTGCTGTGTGCTGTGAATCCCTTGGCATTCCATTCCCGCATGTGTCCGCCACTGTCTGCCAACGCCCGCCCAACGCCAGCCCACACCGTCTGCGCCCCACTGCATGATGCCCACCAAACTCAGCTCTGTTCGGCACATGTACTGCTGGCATGACACTAACGCATAGCAACACCTTGTAATACAGACACGTAACGCAGACACGCACCTAGTAACAGGCACCCACTGGCCAGCGGTGCAGGCAAAGGCAATTGAGGAGGACCTTCCGGAGTATGCGGACGACCGCGGCCACAGCGCGCACCACCCCGGCTACCGCCGCCGGCAGCTACGCTTCCTTTCTCTCAAGCTCTTCTCCCAGGTGCGCCCTCGCCCCCCCCTACGGCAGGACTGCATGGAACGGGCCCCTCCTGCCGCCCTGCTGCATGTCCAGTCCTGCGATACCATGCCCCTCCCTTGAGTTGTTGCGGAATTGCTGCTTGCACCCAACCTCTGCTGCAGGGTGGCAGCCTCTGCTGCTGCACCCTATTCCACCCTGACGTCCACCCTGCCACACCATCCAACAAGTCAAGCAGGGCAAGCTTGCATGGCAGGAGAAAGTGCAAGTTTGGCTGCAAATGCCACCGTTAGCCTAGACTGGGACACTAGTAGCTCCTGTTCAACCCATTGCCCTAGGTGCCCTTGCGCCATGTGGCCACGGGTGGCCCCGCCCAGCATGCCTGGCCCTTCCCAGTTGTCCCAGCTAGCTGAACCTCCACGCACCAACAAGCAGCATGCGAGCAAGTCCCCTGGGCCAGCTGACTGCTGGCATGATGAGCAACCCCCTCCCCCCCCCCCCCCCCCAGGCCCCCTTGCACCACCTACCTTTTTGCGTCTCCTGTGAACAGCTGGCCTTCGCAGCGTGCCAACAACGCCACACCAGTCTCTGCCCTCACACGAAGAGCATACTATGGGTGGAGCGCGTCCTGTGTGACATGCGTGCTGTGTGCAGGTGTCGTCGTACATCTACTTCATGGGCGTGGTGCCTGTGCTGCGGTTCGGGCCCCAGAAGGAGCTGTTCCCATACCAGGAGCCGCAGAACGAGTTCTCCACATTCGTAGGCATCATCGATTCGCGCCTCGACCGCGACATGCACTTCCTCGAGGCAACAAACTTCAAGGCCGCCATGTCGTTCTCATGTGCGCTCCTCCTCTCCCCCCCTCAGCTCAGGACAGCCCCTCTGTGTATTCATTCCTGGACACTCACATGAAAGAGATAAAATGCACGAATGGCGAAGGGGTTGATCACACGGTTTCAGTCCTTGCATGTGTGTGTGTGTGGCCACCCAGGTGTCCATGCATGCACCGAAGGGGTGTGTGCTCTGTACTCATGGCACAAGTGCGGAAGTGGTCCACCGCCATGTACAGTTTCACGCCCGACCGGCATAGCAGCTCAGACTCTGTGGGGCCCACAGCGATTGACGTTGTGCACGGACGTTCCTGCTCTGCTGCGGCTACACCACACCAGCCTAGCCACCTCTGTCACCAGCAAGCGCGCAGCGTTCACAAGAGTGCCCCCGGCTGTGCCCGCGGCCCTCTCCCACTCTACAGCGCGCATGTGTTCAAGTTGTACTCTGCTTCATCTTGTTTGTACAATCACAGCAGCTCACATCAGGTCACGCCAGCCCCACTAGCCGAAGCCTGCATTTCGTGCCATGAAGCGCAATGCATGGTGATGTTGCTCCATGCATAGCACGCTGAATGGAATTCACATGTGATCACACTGTGACCACTGCCAACACCATCAACCCTGCCATGGTGTACGTGCCCCCCACCTGTGATACACGTGGCAGAGGGCACATACTGGTGTGGCTAAGCTGGCCTGTTCAGTGACCAGCAGTCTGCAATGAAGCTGCATGTCCGCCGCAGGCCCGGCTGCGATGCATCCCTTTGCACTGGGTGCGATATGTGGTTTCTGGTGCCGAATGACCGACAGAGCGTTGCGGTTCGTGTACCGCAATCCCCAATGCCCATTCTCGGTATTTCCTCTGTCTTGTTGCAGAATCTATCGGCGGACCTGACTCGTTCGATTGCCTGGAGTGACCTGCCCGAATGCGCAGCATGCACGTGCGCCATGACACACGGTTTGCACCGGTACGCGAGCGCCCCGCACTCAGGAGGGCGCACATCCACAATATCGTTCGAACAGATCCCGCTGCCAGCCCGTCGATGAGTATCTTCGCTGTCTGCGGGCGCGTGCGGTTACCACAGGTTCACGTGGCTGCGGCACTAGTACTGGGATTCCGCGCGTCACGACACACCCAGCTGGTGCACACTCAGGTTGCATGCGTGTCGTTCTCTTCGTTCCATCGTTCGTTCGCAAACTCTGCGGATCCGGCGCGCTCCTTAAGCCCGATCCGTTGCGAATACACCACACCGCGCGCCGCACTACCCCAAGCACGCACCTTCGGCCGGAATTGCCACGTGCTTCTAGGGTTTTGGTTCATATGTGGTTGAGCACGTGAATGGACTGGACGTGCAATCCTGGCACCACGACGCGACGTATACGTAGGCGGCCCAACACGCCAGCTGCGTGCCCTCCCGGAGTTCGGATCTGTGATTCGGCACAGCTGCCACGTGCCGCAACGCAGCCGGCTGCATCCGTCTACCTCGGTGTCGCATGTATGCATCCCTCAGCTCGGGGCCACTCTGGCGCAAACCCACGCCAATCCGAATCGACGGCACGCCGAAACCTGCATATCCATTCGACGGAGCCGGCGTGGCTCCACGCAGTGTTGTGGTCACGGCATGCAGACAACAGCCCCGTGGGCAGCGCCGCGCCCTGCCCACAACCCCCGCGCGGTCAGGCCGCGCCTTCGATCGGTCGGCGTCGCTCAGAGCAGGGCGCTGCAGCGTAGCGGCTACGCATAGCGGGCCTGCGGTGCACGTGCTCGGCTGGCACACATTGCCGTCGCGTCGTGCCTGCGCCGGGCCGTACGGCCGTGCGCGTTGGGTACGGCAGCGTTGGCCTACTGCCCAAGCCGTTCTATCTATCCATGGCGTGATGCAGCTGTGGCACGTAGGCGTGTGCAGCCCGAACCGCGCTCTTGCGCGGATTCATACGCCTGCTTTGGCTGTATGGGGCGCCCGGCCCCGGCGGACATCCACGTAACCACCGATCCTCGATTCGGACAACGCAACCGTTCCGCGCGGATCCCGAGGCAATTCGCGAGGCTTGCAAGGGCCCTCGCCAGTCTGCCCTCCAGCTGCTGAGCCTGGCTGCAGTGCGACTGCCGGTTGTGTGCGTTGCACGGCTGCACGCGTCTGTGAATTCGTTGCGCGATTTTGAGCCGTCGGAGGGGGCGTTCATGCCTGGCGGCGGCGCGCTGTCTGCCGAGCCACGCGACGTGTGCCCGCGCAAACGAGCTGCAACGATTGTGCGCCAGCTGCAGCAACCGGCCGTGCCTGCTCGAGAGAATGGCTGCATGCTCATGATGCTGTCAGCATGCCATTTCGCAAACGCTGCGTGTGTGCGCGGGCTGCCTGTCTGAAGATGCCTGCCTCGGGTCGCATGCTTCGCACCCTTCGAATTCGTGCCTCCACATGTGTCACGCGCCAAGTACACAGGTACCGTGGGGTGCGGGAGTGCGCATGCGTGTGGATGCGTGGGTGTGGTTGTGTCGGCTGTGTCGGTTCGTTGTGGCTTTTCACCCGAGACAGTTGTTGCTTGTTGCTGTTGTCTGCTTACGGGGGTTTTGGCCGTCTACTTTCCTGCTGTTGCCCTCGCTGCCGGGCTATTGCGTGCATCTCCGTGTAGCACAGGTACCGCCAAGTACACACTAAGGATCCTGTTTTCGCTCCTCGAACGATCGAAACTACACGATCCACCCGTCGAACACTGCCCGCGCGCAGGCGACGCTTGAGACGCTTCGCCACTGTCGAAGCTTTCATTGGGGCATGGATGTCGAACTTGCGCATGGCGTTTGTGCCGTCTCACCAGGAGTCTCGACTCAGAGGCGCCGCTGCGCAAATGACGAGGCACTGCGGTGCAGCGACCGCCGCGCCGTCCCAGCTTCGGCTCGACGAGGCCCACGGTCTCACAACAAACTTGTTGCCCAGATTCGAGATCATGATCGCGCAGACAGATGTAGACACTCTGCACGAGACGGCACATGAAGGCGTCAAACTTGCGCATTGCCGGCGCAACCAGCGGTGCACTGCAGTGCTGTCGCAACATGAGATACGTTACAGATTTATGCTCCACAAGGTGGTAGAACACAACTCAGAGGCACGATTCATGGCAATGCACCAAAATACGTTCACCATGGCCGAGCGCCGTACACAGACAGAAACACAGCAGCTTCTGTATGCAGTGCTGTCGCAACAAGGTGACATTCTTCGTTGCCGCCGACGCTTGGCGCGGAAACTCAGTCATGCCACTCATCATCGCGCTCAGTCAACTCAGGTAGTCATATCGGCATCTCCGCTGTCATTGGAAGCAAATTGCTTGCCGAAGACGCCGCCCGCCGCTGCGCGTGCGTCGCGCTGCTCCCGGCCCGAGTCACGTCTGCGCGTGTGAGGTGATAATATTCTACGCTGCGAGTGAGACGTGCCAGCCGTTTGTGCACACAATGAACCACACAGCTCAAATCTCAAGCCGTCGCTCGCCCCAGTCGCGCCAGTGTCGGTAGCAGGCGCGCAGGGCCGGGTGCCACGACCGTCGGGGCACTGCCACCCCGCCGCATGCGCGCGAGTCTGTCGCGCCGTCGCCTGGGGTGCACGTCCCCGGGGGGCCCTGCCGTATGCCCCGAGGATCGCCTGGCCTGCGCATGCATTATTTGTGCATGCGTTGCCCCCGGCCCATCCTCCCTGATATCAGGGAGGACAGGTCGCGATCTGTCCTTGTCCTCTAATCCACAGTCAAGTAATTAAGCTTGCGTTTCCATGTACATCCTCCTGCCTTTTGGATACTCCGCCGCCTCCCACACCTGCCATCCTGCCCTGCCCCCTGCCCTAGTTTCCTTATCTCTACCCGCTTTCCCACAGAGCATGGCCTTGACACGATCAGACGCGGTCATCTTAGCACCCCCAAAGCATGGGCCTGACCCTCTGTCTCCCTTCCACAGCATGCAGCAGGCCAAGTGTTGACACATTCACATGTACATGTGACACACAAGTTCGGCTGGGGCACAACCTTGAACATGGCGAGGCCTTATGGGGGGAGCACCATGCTCTGCCCAAGTTGCACCTGTTCTGTAATGCAATGCGTCCATCTGTATTCTCGTAGCTTGCCTGCAAGTCCCTGTGCTTTGATTCTGGTGTGATGTTTCTGGTGTGATGTTCAATCACACAACTACGCTTGAGTGGGGGTTTCACTTGAGTTGGTTTGAAGTTGGTGCACAGTCGACAGTCGATGCAATGTAGCCACACTTCGCAGTGTTTCCCAGAGTCTATTCAGACTGCTTCAGCGGCGATGCAAAGTGCTGTACAAGCCGGGGGCAGGGTCACGCCTTGGGCCATGTGAACAGGTGTACACTTAAGGTCAGTCAAGGGAATTCACATTCCACTGAGTACTCCTGGACAGCCCATGCATGCGCAGCCACAGCCACACCACAAGCAGCCTCGTAGCACAGGAAAAGAGTAGCAAGAGTCAGCATTGCGAATATGTTGACTGAGGGACTCGGGGAAACCATTGAGCGACTCCAGTGAAACCTGTCGAGAGAGCGAAAATCAAGTGCGGGAGCATCACGAATTGGCAGAGCAGCTTGCACTGCTTCGGCAATGGGCATGTCAACTGGCACTGCCCACTGCCATGCCCCAAATGTCTCTGCTACCTCAGCAGCTTCGCCGGCCGCCTGGCCGCCTGCGTTTTGTTGCTGGCCTCCTGTCCGGCCACGCAGTTCCTCACAGGCATCGAATAGTTCCTACAGCACCCCTGCACTCCCCACCCACACTGCCTGCCCACGTGACGCTGCCCTCCCCATAGCAGCCACTGCTGCCACCTATAGCCACTGCACAGAACGGTGCTCGCGCTGCTCTGCACACACGCAGCCCGGCCGCCATGCTCGCTTTAACACTGTTACACAGCAATCGTACATGATGCTCAGCATAACCCCCCGCCCCCCCCCCTCCCCATTGCGACCACAACTACTTGGGTTTACGACCGGGTTTACACTCCTGCTGATGCACGCTGCGCATGCTGTGGTGTATGTGTGCTGTGCATGCTGTGCTGGCAAGCGCGTCGCTAATACGTGCTGTGTGTGCTGCAGGCTTCCAAATCATCGCGGTCCTGATCGCGGGTGCCATCATCTGGGGGTGGATGCTGTATTTCCACCGGGACATTCTACACCAGGTACGCGTTCGCTACAACCTCGCCGTCGTGCGCGCCGGCCACTACGGCCTCATCCTCATCATCCTCGTCAGCAATGCCCTCGTGGCCACCAGCTTCGTCCAGGTCTACTACCGTGTCTACTTCATGTGATCTGCGCTGGGCCGGGTGAAGCGAAGCACGGGTCCGTGCGCGCCCGCCTCCCTGCGCGGCCGCCACAGCACCACAGGGAGCTCTTCAGGCTCCGAGCCCAGCTGTTGCCGCGTGCTGTGCCAGCCCCCGCAGGCGCGGCATGCGTGCTGAGGGGGGATTTGCTCGTGATTTGGCACCGGCACACCGGCCGCAGATTGAGTGGCAGAGACGGCTGTGGTGAGCCTGCTGTGTGCAGATCTGCGCTGCGTGCTGCGTGCTGTGTTCTGTGAGCTGTAAGCTGTGAGAGCAGCAGGTGAGTGGGTGCTGGACACAGCGCGGGAGCTTTGGCCCACGGAGGGGGCATGCTGGGGGCATGCTGCGGTGGAGCCGAGTGACGGTGATGTGACATCGCAGCTGCTGGTGGGGCCCGCATTGCATGGTTGTTGTGATCTTGTCGAACGAGGTTTCGGTTGTGTGCACTTGCACTTTTCACACGATGCAAGCCTGCAAGCCGGCACCGACACAAAGACACTGCCAGTCCTGGATGCCACTAGCGCTGAGGGCGGGAGCACTCGGTGCTGCCCTCGGTGCTGCGACAAAGCTGCAGTGGCACAAGCAGGCGATGGAAGGCTAGGGCAGCGGCGCCGGCAGGCATGGGCAGGGATGTGTGCCTGTGCGCAAGACGGCATTCGTGCGCAAGACGGCAGGAGGCTCGCACATGCCGCTGCACACCTTGGGGGGAAGCTGTGTAGGTGAGCTGTGGCTGATGTGTGCGTGTCTGCGCCCGAGCCTTCGTGGTGCTGTTGGCTGGTCTGTGCCCAGTTTGGTGATTTGAGTATTCATGGGACAGCGCCCCCGCTGTTGAGGGCGTGCTCAACAGTTTCCCATGGAACAGTGCTCACGTGAGGATGTTGCTGGTGAGAGTTGTGATAGTGTACTGCTGATAGTGTGGACGCGTGGAGAGAGGGGTGGGGACAGGTCGCGGCACAGACGAACCATGTGTGTATGCATGATTACATTGCCATATCCATGAGGACCTTCATGTTTAGTGTAGAGAAGTGGGAGTGCTGTGTTTGTCAACCACGCATGAGTGCACTGTAAGTCATAAACATGGGCACATGTGGGCCTTGCTATACTACATCGGTGTTTTGTTCACTTGTAGGGCGAAGAGCAGTGCTGATGGTGTGGTGACAAAAAAATGGAGGTACGTTACAGATGTATGCTCCACAAGGTGGTAGAACACAGAGGCACGATTCATGGCAATGCACCAAAAATCATTCACCATGGCCGAGCGCTGAACTGGTGTGGTGACCAGTGAAGTGTGGCCTGGGACATGTCACCAGGGATGTGTCATCCAGTTCCAGGCAGTTCGCTGTGAAACAAAGTAAGAATCGCAAACAATGAATGTATCGAGGCATTCACAACGGGTATTCAGTGGCGTTGATGCTGTCGGCAAGACCGGACTCAGTGGCAGGCTGCCAAAGGCATGACCGAGCCTTGGCTCATTGCCGGCCAGGGACGCATCGCACATGGGCTCTTCGGCATCGACTGGATGTCCGAGCGATTTGGGGCACCGCATAGGTACGTATGCATTGCAAAGTAGCAAATGGTCCTAGCAAATGGTCCGGACGTGGACGTGTATGTACTAGATGTCAGCTTCATCCACCCATCTGGGGTGGCTGTGGTGGGGAAAGCATCGGGAGCACAGGGGCACGCGGCCGCCGTACGCGAACAGTTCAAACTCAACAAGTACAAAGAGAGTGTGCAGGGATCGTACAAGGTGGTGCCGGTTGTGCACGAGACATATGGCAGACTAGGGTCGCATGCCATGCAGTACCTCAACACGCTGGCAATGTCGTTGGTTGGGCCGTTCGACAAGAGAGCAAAGGCTCGCTGGATTGAGAACTCCTTGCGGGAGTTCAGTGCGGCGACAGTGAAAGGAAACGGGTTTGTGATCAGAAAGACCATGTCCAGGGTAGCACGGCTCACGGGTGCGCAGTTTGTGCCAGGTGATCGCCTGGCCGGCCTGCATCTGCTGGGTAGCATGTGAGTCTAGACTCTAGTTGTACGTTCGCTTGGTGCACTGGATCGGAGCCCCTCGATGTAACAGTGCATTGCAAAGTAAGCGACAAGACGACTTTTGCTTGTTGCAGCATGTTGAAAGTTAACGCAGCGTTCGTTACACAGTACATAAGGGTGAATACCTCAATGATGTGCCGGCCCTTATATAGGTAGTGGCACCCAGCAGAATCAATGTCCTACTGCACACATCGCACTTGTCTTGTGCTCTGCGTGTCTCTAGAGAGTTCTCCGCGTCACGAACTCTCCAGACCACATGTCCTAGTCACTTCCATGGTGACGTAATCATGAACACAGGTGATCCTAGATCCTCCTGGAATGTACCAGATACTTCCAGATACTTCTAGATGTTGACTCAGTTCCAACACTCCCCCTGATTCAATATCTAGGGTGTATCAGAATTATCAACCTCATAGATCTCAACCAGACCTAACTTGCTACGATGCTTGTCAAACTGCGGCTTTGGAAGAGCCTTTGTCATGACATCAACGATCATGTCCGCAGGCGGCACAAGCTCAACATCAATCTCACCCCTAGCCACCCTCTCTTGCAGGAAATGGTGACACACATCAATGTGCTTTGCACGCTGGTTATGCGCTGGTTATGCGTAGGATTGCGCATCAGCGCCAGAGCAGCTTGATTGTCGCACTTGAGAGTGATGCACGCCGCTCCGTCATCTTGCATCGTCGCCTTCAGCTTGCGCACCCACAGCGCTGTCTCCGCTGCTGCTGCGGCCGCCATGTATTCGGCCCTCATGGTTGAAGTCCCCACAGTCGGCAGGAACTTTGAACTCCAGTCGACTGCCCCCCCGGCCAGCAGAAACACAGAACCCCCCGTGCTCCGCTGCTTATCGGGATCCGCAGCATAGTCTGAGTCTAAGAAACCCTCAAACTCCAGTTTCCCGGTGCTGCCATACTCAAGCCCCAGCGATTCGTCTTCTTGCACCCCGCCAGGTTTCAGCATCCGGCTGGTCCTCAGACTCCTCCATCATCATGCACTTGAGCCGCATGTGCGTAGCCATCCTTCAGCCTGCTGGACGGTGCACGTGCGCAGCTGCCTCGTCGGTGTCTCTGCCGATGGCTGCCTAAACCTTACCTTCTTCTTGGGTGGCTTGGGTGCGTCAGCTTCTTCGGATGATGTCTCATCAGCTTCCCCACGCCCCAGCTCCCCAGGTCGTTGCCCAGCTCCCCCAGACCCCCGGTCTTCAGGTGGCTTCTCCGCTCTCCCCGACCCCTGGTCCGCAGGTCGCTGCATCTCCGTGCCGTGCGGCACATTGAGCGGCTCAGCAGCCTCAGAACGATCATGTTCATCATCATCATCATCTCCCCCTGCTGCTGTGCCCTCAATAAATTTCACATGGCAGCGCACAACTGTCGTGCCATTCGACAGCAGAACACGCCAACTATTGGTGCCCGGTTCACACCCCAGAAACTGACCCTGTTCACTCCAGGCAGTCAGCTTCTTGCGCAAACCCATGCCTCTCTCACGTTTAATCCCGTGACCGACTCATCCCTGATCATCCTCAGGATGCTCTCATAGCTCAGGTGCCCCAGCCGCTCATGCCATAGCTCCGCCTTATCCCGACTCGCTACCAGCGCTGGCACCATCTCGCTACTGCCAATTCTCATGGCCTGACATCCGATGCCATTCTCCGGCATCTGCACCGCTGTTCTCAGAACAGCCTGTTCGCTCTCCGGGGTCACTATACCTATCACTTCCGCCATTCCGCAGCAAAATTTTCCCGCTACTGGCTTTTCCCTCAATTTGACTTCCCTGAGTATGTGATAGCTAGCCCCTGTATCGAACACCCACTTGATGGCCTTGCCATCGTCACTGTGGAACCCTGCCTTGCCGGCAGCCGACACCTTTGCAATTGCACTGTGTCGCTTCTGAGCACTGAACCTACCATGACCTGCCTCAGCAGATACCGTCATGGTCCCCGCGCCCGCTTGACCGTGCCTACCGTTGCCTCTGTTTCCCCGCTGCTTCTTCGAACAATCCTTCTTGAAATGTCCGTACTCCCGACATCTGTAGCACTGTACCTTGGACATGTGCAGCTTCACCACTGCCTTCAGGACGTCTGCGCATGCCTCTGAGCTCGACTTGCTCTCAAGCCGTTGCTGCTCTCAGCCGACCGCAGGTGCTGTATCAGGCCTTCCATGCTGACATTTGATCGTCAGCTGTAAGCCATTGTACTTCTACGTCTTTGCCCATCTCGATATCGAAGTGCTACTGTCGAACGCGGATTTACGGAGACTTGCAAACGGTTAACTTGCACGCAGTTCTACACGCTATAGGGTAGCTCAGGGCCCATAACCTGTTGACAAATGATCTCTGTCGTTACAGAAGAAACATAAGGGTGAATACCTCAATGATGTGCCGGCCCTTATATAGGTACTGGCACCCAGCAGAATCAATGTCCTACTGCACACATCGCACTTGTCTTGTGCTCTGCGTGTCTCTAGAGAGTTCTCCGCGTCACGAACTCTCCAGACCACATGTCCTAGTCACTTCCATGGTGACGTAATCATGAACACAGGTGATCCTAGATCCTCCTGGAATGTACCAGATACTTCCAGATACTTCTAGATGTTGACTCAGTTCCAACACAGCATGCCCCAGGGAATGGGGGCGGCGGATCAGTACGTGTATTTGTTACACGCATGGCCCGCCTTTCGTAGTGACAACAAGACTACACTCGTCTGCGCGGGGCCCCGCGGGTAGCGTGCAATTCCTTGTGCTGCAGCGAAACTTCCTGCGAGTACGGTCCCGGCATGACCCAAGCTGGTCAGCAAAGTGCAAATGCCTGCGAGGTTATAATTGTATCACTCATGCGGTACCACGACTCAGGCGTACCCATCCACGCCCACCACACAACGGCACACATGCAAGCCCCTGGGTGCGTAATATGTGCCTGCCGGCTGATGAAGGTCGATTCCGGGCATGAGACGTGGCGCTAGGTCTGCTTGGCAAGCCATGCGCGAGCACACATGCAGCGAGACAGCCATGCCAGGCCTGAGCGTACACGCCCAGCGTGCACGCATGCCATGCCCGCATGCATATCACCTGTGCCGTCTGTGCCACTATAGAATTATGTATTGCGACAACGGCGGGTGTTGCGGGACGTTGTCGACATGCCGCGAATGAACATTGCGCACAAGTTGTGGCCGCACACACATTTCGGCGCAACGACAGATGCATACCAACTACACCGTCGACAGGTAGGTGCATGCACGGCATTGATGCACTCGGGACACATATGTTGATTACACGGTGTCACACCACGACAGCTGAGACAACACATATTCCAGGTGGAAGGGACCCATGGAAAGTCACACAGCTCAACTACCAAGCACCCATTCATTTCGCAATATCATCGCATCTGACACATAAGCCACGGGCGAGCAGATCCATCCTGCCGGCCCGGGCGGCAACACTTCTGGCCTAGTCATGCCTTATCTGCCCCATTCCCAAAGGTCACAGCCCACAACTATCACCCCGGGGACTGCGGGTCCCGCCCCTGGGCTGAGGCCTCACCTAGATCACCCACAATGCGGGTGAACAGCCGGCCGGCACTATCAGCCAGAACAGCCCGAGCATACGTAACACTTTGCCCGGCCACAACGAGAGGCCGAGCGCCACACCTGCTACAGTCGCAGAGGGTCCACACAGCCACGCAGGCTTGCACTGGGCACGGGGGCTGCGTCGATGCAGCGACGCACACACACAGCACAGCCTCTGCCACTCACCGTGACCGCCCAGCACCAGGCGCCACATGCATCCTGCAAGAGCCAAGTATCAGCCTTGCACATGCTAGACCGGCGTTGCGCCCATCCTACCTGCGCCACAGAACACGGCCAGGGCGTTTGAAATGACGGCGGTTCACCAAGGCCCTCGCCCTCGCCCCCTTGACCCACCACCCTGACCACCACATTCCACGGCCAACGCATCATCATCGCCATTCCGCAACACAGACAAAAGACACGCGCAGCTCTTCGGGGGGAGTCTGCAGGAGCCTGAGTCCCGCGCACATGGACGCTGGAGCACAGGTGGCCGCGCCACAGACAGCACGCGCCCACCTCTCCCCAACCCCCCCCCCTCGAACGCACAAAGCCTTGGCCACAGGTGTCGAGGCGGCGGCACTACGGCGTGCCGCGGCGGCCGCAGGCGCAGGCGCCGGATGGGTCTGCGGCCACAGCCGCCATGCTATGCTGTGCCGGAGCTTGAAAGAACGCTCCAGCCTGCCGCGCCCGGCACTACGGCAGAGAGGCAAAGTCACTGTGCATGAGATGGGCCGGTGGCGCCTGCTGCGCGAGCTTGTCAGCTGACACAAACGCGCCGTGCAGCCCGAGCGGCACGCGCTGTGGCATGCGGATCTTGGCGAGAGGCTCGCTGCTCATCGTCTGTGCGTCGTACACCTGCACAGCACCCAGCATGTCCACACTCGCGCCATGCATCCCATGCCGGTAGTTCTGCTGAGGTCACTGCTGCTGCTGTACTTGATGCACATGATGATGTCAGAGAGAAAGGGACGGACGGTAGCACACGCAGCACATACAGCATGCGTGGCGCACCATGCAGAACGACTCCATATCAGCGGCGTTGTCGGAGGCGTTGGTGTCCGTGACATAGACGACGAGGAAGCCGTCATCCTCAGCACACTCGCCGCGCAGCATTGCGTCCGAGTCGCGGGCGACAAACGTCGCCTCCCCACCGATGACCCCATCCCCAAACATAATCTCCCGCCGCCGACCCTCGGCGTCCAGCAAGCCGTTGCCCTCATCCGCCCACATGTCGACCTTGATTATGCTCTTTGTGCTGCACACGCCAGCACGCCATCAGCCCCAGCCGGACCACAAACAGATGCCACACCCGCCACGGCACCACTGCAAGAGTCAAAGCCAGCAGTTGAGCGCAAATACATCCAGCGCACCAAAGCTCAATACACGGGTTCTCAGGCGGGTGTGCTGAGCTCGCTTCACACCTCTTTTGCGCGTCCTCCTCGGACGTGCCTTGACTGCAGCAGGCGCCGCCGCAGTCTGCCGCAGTGTCATCGGCGACGGCAGCGTAGCAGAATCGGTGCTTACGGCCAAGCAGCTCCTGCGGCACGACGGGAAAGTCGGCGGCGCGGCCCGGTACGAGGCACGCGGCCTGAACTGCGCCGACAATGTCCCCGTCCTCGTCAACCTCACCCCCCTCCAGATCTATCGTGAACCGGCACACCTCTGGCACGTCTTCCACAAAGCCCTTCACTAACCCCTGGCTCACATTCAGCGACTCAAACCTGCACCCAATGCCTCCGTCACAGCGCGCAGCACGCAGCATTTGAATGGTCTCCAGGTATGATTACCCGCTGGGGATGTGACAAGGCGCTCCAGGTGTGAGATGGCAACGGCATGACAGCAGGGGGAAGACGAAAAGGCTGGGCGTGCACACCGGCAAAGCACGAGGTGGAGCTTGGAGCCATCCTCTTCCTCCCACGCATTTGCAGTGTGGAAGAAGGAGAAGGGCGTCTCGGTCTTGAACCAGCGCAGCGGCTTGGACGGGTCGCCGCGGTCGAGCAGCCCGATGCGGCTCGGGTTGACCGTGTCATTCTCAAAGGGCAATCCATTCTGGGTGATCATGTAGAGCGGGTTGAACGCGACGGCGGCATCGCAAAAGACGGCGTGGCGCTCGGTGATGGCAAAGTCATGCATCATCTGGCCGCGGGAGATGTTCACCGGGTAGTCCTGTGAAAGCACACCATCCGGAGACACCTTGTGGTATACACACAGGTGCTGGTCAGGAGCGGTCTTGGTCACCCTGCATGGCGATGCGCCTGTCAGGCACGCGGCATCCCGGTGGATGCCGTGTCATGCGAATGCAAGATAAGAGTGCGGTGTTGATGGAGTGTTGTGTGTGTTGGGAGCATACTAGGAGTGGCCATTAGTACTGAGGGCGCCTCCTTGTGACTAGGGGGGTGTGTCACTTGTGAGGATCATTGCGGGATGGACGTGCTACAAGCTGGGGCATGCTGCATGCCCGTGCATGACCATCTGTGTGCACGCTGCTGAGGGGGCATGAGGGGGACACTGAGACAACCGCACACCACGCATAAATAGCAAGAACCAGTAACGCTGTAATCAATAACTCTGTAATCATGCACAAATAGCAAGACTAGTACATAGTCCCAGTCTCACTCACACACACACACACACACACATACACACACACCAGTATGGCATGCATGCTAGCTTCTGTTGTGCAGTGGGGGTTGCTGCTGTGCAAGACTGCCCCTGGAGAGGGCAGGGGAGTGGGGATGTGGTGGATAATGTTGAGCAGATGGTTAGACACCTGCATTACTACTTCCCACCCAAGGGCAACTTTGGGGTACTACCTGACAGAGCCAGAAACATGCAGTTGCTATGAATTGGTAACAAAACCCTGATGGCACCTAGCCAGACTATTTGTCCAAAAAGCTGTGGAATTTGTATGCCCACAGTTTGGCAGCACCCGAATTTTTCAGGTTGAACTGGAAATACTGGGAGGGTGTGAAAGCCAGAATGGGTATGAAAACCAGAAATTGTTGTAACTGCAGGCAGCCACAAATGCCACCAGAATTATGAGGTGAAAGAATAGTTCATACTCCACTCTTTGTTCAAAATCATGCCCCAACTCTTCAAATCGCAGGGATGGGGCCACAGCCTGGCCTAAAATTGTTCCCTCTGGAGCAGCACACCACAGCACCCTGCCAGCATGCCACACCACAGCCACCCACCACACTAATTCCAGAGGCATGCACTGCCTCTCACCCAAGCAGCAGGCGTGGCAAGTCTCGGAACACTCTGCTCACGCACAGCTCTGTACACATCAAATCAGGCAGACACGGCAGACGCGCCCGGCTCAGCATGCGCGCACACCTGTAGAAGAAGCTGTGCATTTCGCCCGTGATCGGGCAGACCTTGGGGTGGCCAGAGGTGGCGGATGTCATCGCGCCGTTGAAGTCGTAGGGCCCGACCGAGGCTACCTCGCCCTCTGCGCCAATATGCGCCTGGAAGGGCATGCCGCCCTCCATGAGCGCGAGCAGGCGGCCGTTGTGCCAGCACAGGGACGTGTTGCCGAGCTGGTAATTCAGATACTCGTCCGGCTCCGGAAACATCCATGGGAACTGCTGGGTCAACGCCAGGAGCGCGAGCCCCGCAAACCCCCTGATATCGCCGATCTGCAGCACCACCCACCTCTTGACCGCCGCCCAACTGCCCAACGTTTCACTGCAGCGTTGCGGCGAAGCATCGCATACGAAGGACCGATGCATTTCTGACCGTGTGGGATGTCTGGTGAGTGGGGCGTACCCGGATGTAAATGTTCTCGCCTTGCTCCTTCTCATGAACGAACCGTGGGCAGCGGAGCCAGTGATTGCAGTATGACAGTGCCTGACCGTTCTCAAAACGCACGCCATGCAGCATGGCCTCTCCGTCAACCCTGCAGCATCCACGCAGACAGTCAGTGCTGAGAGGCAGCCCGGCAGAGCTCCTCCTGGAAGTGCTGCCTGGTATTACACTGCACCTGCTCACGCTGTTCACGGATGGCACACAGCACAGGCTCGACTGCAGGCAGTGGCTTGCTTGGCTGGTAGCCCAAGCAAGCCGCTGTGGCTCGGGCATGGAAGCCGGGAGCTGCTGAGGGCACGGCTGGCGTCTGTGGGTAACTGTGGGTAACTGCGTGCGACAGACTGTGTACCCTGCCATGTGTATGGTGTAAGTGCGCAGACCGGGCATGCATGATGCCATGCATACAACGCAGAGCGCTGGTGACCACGAGCCTCGGGTCCGCATTACCATGCCATGGCAAGCTGCGGCAGTCAAGGAGCAGTCAAGGAGCGACGAGGCCGCAGGGTGGGAGCGGCAGACTGTGGTGAGAGGGAATGCGTACATGACATATCCGCCCTTGGGTACGTGCTGAGCGTTGGGCCCCGTGCGTATGTACATGCCTGCTAGCTCGGGCGGGACAGCGCCTTGGACCACCTCCAAGTTCCGAGAGAAGACCTCCTGCCGCACCGGCTCGTTCACGCCTTGGGTGAAGAACGGGACGGGATCCTTGTGGGCAGACTGCAGGAGCTCCATCATCCGACGCAGCATAGGCGTGACTGCATGCCTGAACCTGCACGGACGGCAGCCCTGAGCAAAGCCAACAACGCGGACCGGAGGGTGCCGAGCAACGCGTGACCGATCCACCGCGTCAGGGCACCGACAAGGATATAAAAACTGGTATTGTGGTGTCGGTCCATCCGATGTGAAGTAGTTCGTCACACTTCCGGAAGGCCAAACGTCGTAGAGTCAGTCGATTGCGCGTGGGATGTTGACAAGACAAGCATCGAGCAGACCTGCCTGCATAAGCAATGGAAGTCGTACCTTTCCCGTGCTTTGCGTAACGCTGGCCGTGGCTGAACCATTGCAGGCCACAATCCGGCCCGCTCAATCAGGCAGGGCCGTTCGCCATCGACTGCAGCGTGCGCCACGACGTTGCCGCGCTGTACGGCGCTGTCAGTTCGAGAGGCTTGAACTCGGGCATGAGCGAACCTTCTACAGCACATTGAAAACCGTTGATTCTGGTAATGCGGCCGCTAAACTGTTACGCATGGGCGCTGCAAGGCTGCCACACGGCCGCTGCAGCGAGCCGTCCGGACCGCTTTGAGCCAAAGACAACTATACATTGACAAAGCATCAGCTGGCAGCAACGGGGCCGTTAGAACGGGGATTGCATGTGGCCGTGATAGATCGGAGAATGCCATGACAGGTGCCATGAGCATCATCGCTCTCAGAGCAAACAGCGCCATAATAGCTCGTGTGCAGCAGATCTGAACTACAATTTGTGTTCAAAGAACATTGGAGCTCATACTGCACCCATGTGCCGTGGCACGAGCTTGCGGTGAGGCTCCATGACGACGTCGCTGACATGCGCAAAACTTTGAAGCAGATGGCACGCCAACTAGCGCGATCTGAACCACGAATACGCATCCAGAGTTAGCATCTACCCGCTGTACGAACAACTGTTTGTCCAGGCTGCTGGATGGCGGGTCCGGCGACTCGCGGTGGTATGCGCCCGGCACACCCGCGCACCAACCCCCTTGCTGACTTTGCTTATGCCCCCAGAAAATGATAAGCAGAGCGCTGAATCGCCATGAGAAGGACGAGGCCGCTGATCAGCTGTGCCGGGGCGACTGACTGCCTAGGGAGTCAGGCTGAGCGATGCCGCAACCGTCCGAGCACGCACAACAACGCAGAGGCACGCAGAAGGGGCTTATATCAAATAAAAGCCTATACTGGGCATACCCGGAGGCTGTTGATGGCTGTGTTGTGCACGGTACTTCTCGCACGACGCTCAGCGACCTGGGCGCCGTAATGTGCATCGCACTCGACATCTGATGAGGCAAGAAACTATGCAGACACGGAGGTGGAAATGGACAGCATGGTCAGGCCCCTCTTCCTTTTGTATGCTGCTGCCGTGCGCGGGCAGTCTGCGTCATAAGTGCGTGTAATGCATTCGGCGCGGGCATGCGTGCATGACTCTGCCCCGCCGCGGCGCCTCTCGTAAGCTCAGAACGAAGCAATCTTAACGGCCTTTAAATGCTGTTGGCTCAGCGCACGCAAGAGCGGAAAGCACGCGTGACACGTCAGAGGTCACCATGGCTGCTCATAGATATATGTTGCCGCTTGCATCAAGTGTCCGGCCCGCCGCCTGTTGTCCACTGTCCGCGATGGCCGTCGCGGAAGGCCTGCCGTGGCTACGTAGTGCCACCACGATGCATGCATGCCTGGGCACTAATCAGCGGTGCGCTGCATTGCATAGTTCTCTCCTCAACATGTCCGTCAGCATGTTCGATGAATCTGGCGCGTTTGTCATGGCGCATGTTCATAAGCGCACATGCTAAGCTTGACAAAGAGTAAAGCTCTGACATGAAAATCGTCGACTGGGCCATGGTCGCGACAAACTTGAATTCAAATTACTTATATGTGTTTTCAGGCCCCGGGCACGGGTGAGTGCCCTGGGTAGGGACGAAAATAAATTATGTTCACACACGCTGGAGCGTGCAGAGATGCTTACCAGTCTCAGATTCGACTTGGACGCCTGCTCTCGTATCTATATATCCGCCGTTACAACTGCAGGCAGGATTTTTGCTTTGACGTTACAGTTCCGCGGACCTCGGCCGCCTGCGTAACGCAAAGCTCCGCGATCGCACAAGCTTTCACACGCGCACAAAAGGATGACATTGAGTGATTCGCGCCAGCAGACTCGTCGCACCGAGACCCGCCGGATTCTCATCACGTGCGCAACGCGCGAACAAGTTCCAGCGCCGAGCCCAGCACGATTGTCCCACCCGGGTACAATCCGATTGCGCCCGCTGTAGAATCGCTGCTGTTGACCCACGGCGCAGGCCTCGCACGAGCTACCGCAGCCGGTGTGTGGCGACTGGTCAACCAAGTTGCAAGCTTCACCAAGCCTAGCACGATGCGTGCGTGCCGCGCCGTGGCTACGTACGCATCGATCGGGAGAGGCATTGCGCGTGTGACCGGCAAGCACTTCGAGTCCATGCCGGGCCTGGACGTGCCGGTGGAGCAGTTCTGAGTGTGTTGTGAGCCGTGCTGTGAGCAGCACTGGAGAATAGCGAGTCAGAATGTCTCGAGGGAAATGTAGCGCAATACAGAGGCTGCTGTGTTGCAGTTTGTTTACGGCAATCGGCCATGGTGTTGTTTTTGATGCATTGCCATGAATCGTAGCTCTGTGTTCCACCACCTTGTGGTGCATAAATCTGGAACGTATCTCAATCGGGAGAGGCATTTGGCCCACTCAACCACGCCATCGACCCGTGCTTCCACGTCATCAGCGACGCCGCCATGCACACCTGGCAGTCAAAGGGAGCGCTCATGTACGCCACCTGCACTGCCGCCTGCCAAATCCCGTACCGCCATCTGCACTGGCAGCACTCCGTGACGCCGGCATGTACACGCAGGGCCGATATCTCTGCATGCGACCATGTTCAGCCGCGTCAGGGCAAGCGGTATAGCCTCACACGAACGCAACTGAGAGCATGCGGACATGTCCACATCTTGGCTCGTGGTGACGGGCGGCGCCACGTCTACTCCGCAGCGCGTCGGCCGGCGCTTGGACCAACGCGCGCATGCATGTCATGAGGTCACGTGCTCGCGACAGCGCCCGTCGGCCAGCGCATGCACGTGCACCAATCGGGCTATTGCGTCCATATCCGTGTACCAACACATGCACCAATCGGAGGCCAACTCGCATACAGCACACACACACGGACATCCTCTCAGGCTGTGTTCCTATTGCAGATCAGCATGTGCGAGTGTGCCCGCACTCGTGGGACCTCCTCTCGACAGCAATCATGCGAGGGAGCGATCAGGGCAGTGGACCAGTGTGACGATACAAGCTGTACGCGGCAGCACAGTCTTCTGGAAGCCTTCAGAAGGTCCACGAGGAGGCAGAGATGCTTCTCTGACCTTCCGCGCACATGCCTGTGCCGAGGTTGCTGTGTTATGTGGTCACCAACACTGCTACGTGAGCATGCTCGAGAGAGCATGGCTGACGTAAACCATGGCTCCTCGAACCGCTAGAAAGCTTACGGCACAGGGCAGCGCCCCAGCCAACATAGCACAGGCCAGCGCGCCTGCTGCAAACGAAAGACCCACGAACGATACAGTTCCGAGAGTTGGGCAAGCGAGTGCTCCGACCGTAGTGCAAACTACTAACGTGGGCAACACGCACACACAAAACCAAAACGCCGGCCAAAGCAGCGCTATGGCCGCGCGTGACGTCAATCATCCGGTTGACACCGAGATGACAGACGTGGACACGCGGGTTGCAAACCCAAGTGTCCCGGAATCAGGGACAGTGCATCCCACAGTCACGACCACCGAGGTCCGGGGCGTGACGCAAGGAATAAACCACCTTGCAGTCGACGGGCCTGATCGAACAGGCACCGTTGGCACGCAACAGGCGCAAAATCCGCCAGCGCCATCGCCAGCCGCGCCCGTGGTTGCCGCTGCGGCAACTTTCTCTGCGCAGGACGTCCAATTGATCGTCAATCAGGCAGTATCTACGGCGGTCGAGGCCGCGGTGACCCAAACGCGGACCACCCTGCTATCGGCACTGGAAAGGACTACACAGGTACCTACTCCCGCCAGAATGTCTGATAAATTGGGCGTGCGTGACCTGAAATTGCCTGAGTTCAAAGGCAGTCACAACGAACGGTCGAATTTCATAGAACCTGATTTTTGCCTGCCGTTGTTGACGTGGACGAAGGAAGTTCTGGTGTTGCTCGGTGCTAGCGGTTTGCCCCAGCGTCAGCAAGCGTTTAGCATCGTTAATGCATTAGCGGGAGCTGCGCGTCGATCATTCCTTAGGACGTATCCAGACCTGAATCTCGAATCCAGCACGCCAGATGACGTGATGCGCAAGCTTATCGCGCTCGTGCCTGACCACAAGGCTATGTTCACACAGAACGCTCTAGACATGTCCTTTGCGTCCAAAACTCTGCGTGATGACATTGAGACATTCGGTATGCTCGTCCAGCATGGCGAGATGCCAGCCGATGGTTCCCATTTTTGGTACAAACATCTGGTTCAGAAAATTCTGTCCGTACGCTCAGACCTGCTGACGTTGTCGCAGAACTATCTCAACACGAGCCTTGAGTACCGTCCGACAGAGTCGTTCGGTGCGCTGATCACGAGGGCAATAGAAATTGTCTGCAAACTTGATCAGGAGGGGGTCCTCGTGCAGGTACTGCGTCACGAAAAACGCACAAAAGCTTCGGATATGTCTGACACCAGTGCGCCAAAAAAGCGAAAGACAGACTCAGCCGGGTCCGAGTCGAAACGCGGGAACAAGCACGGTGACATGTCATACGCAGCGCTTGCCAAACGGTTCGACCGATGTGGCAAGTGCGCCTACCATATTGCAGACCCGCATGAGCGTTCCCGCCATGAGGCGTCATGCACAGGCGAGAAGGACAAGAACGGCAACGACATGTTCGCTGCTCGCATGGGCAAAGTGCGATCCTTGGTCAAGAAAGGCCAGGCAGATAGAGTGAACAAATTCCCTAGCCGGAACGCCTCTGAGTCAGGAGGGAAAGCCCATAAGAAAGTGTCGTTTGCCAAGTGAGGGCACGGCGCTGGGTCCCTCTCTACCCTTGTCGCTACTCTAGGCAGTGTTGGAGACATTGCTCCCCATGAGTACGACAGTGTAGACGAGTTTCTGAGCTGTGCGGTAGAGAAAAGGTGTAACGTATTGGAAGTTGATCGCCCAGATCAGGTTGCGAGAGTGTTGACACACTACCATACGTGCAAGTCGAATTCACCCATGCGTACGGCAGCGTACTTTGCTTTGCCCAAGGCGGCACTGCCAACAGCGGCGACTAAGGGCATGCATGAGATGTACACTCTACAGTCGCGCGCTGACGACGCAGTATCTGAGCACGTGGTGTTTTACGACTCGCCAGCGTTGAAACGCGGGCCACATAAGTTGCACGATCTGCCACCAGGGCTACAGCAGTTTCATACAGCACCATTATTGCATGAGAAAGACAGTGATGGTGAATCTGTGAACAACGATCTGACGTTCGTGTTCTCTGCGTCGATAGCTGGTGTGCACTGCACAGCGCTCGGGGACTCCGGCGCGAAGCACAGTTTTGTGAGCAAAAGTTTTGCACAGCGACACAAACTGACTATTCACAAGAACAGTGTACCAATCGTTATGGCCGATGGTAGACAAACTGCCACCTCTGGTTATGTGCACTGCAAGTTGAAAATCCAGGCATATCAATCAGATGTCATGCTGCATGTTGTTGAAATGGTGCCAGGGGTAGATGTGATCCTTGGAGATGATTGGTTCATCACTGAGGGTGCCTGTATTGACTACGGCAACTCGGATGCCAGAGCATACGTGCCAGCGAGCATGTGGCTTAGGCGAAAACGCCTACGCATTCTTCCCCATCAGAGTGCTGCTGTCGATGACTCGACACCGCACGCGGGTGCGCCAGACACAGCAGCGCCTGGAAAGATATCTCTGTTGTCACACGTACAAGCTGCCAGAATACTGTCGCGTCCTAGCATGGATCGGGCAACTCCATTCCTGGTCATGTGCCGCGATAAGAAGGAAGAATCCGCAGAGACATCAGAAACACGCGAACAGAAAGTGCACGCTCTGCTTGACGAATTCGCAGAAGTGTTTGATGCGCCAACTGTTGGTGAGCGGCAGGATGATACTCCTGAGGGCATTCGGTTGCAGCCCGATGCTACACCGCCCAACAGGCCAGCGTTCCGCTTATCCATGAAAGAACGTAAGGAGGTAGAAAAGCAAGTCCAAGAGTTGTTGGATGCTAGACGCATTGTGCCGTCAACCTCAGCATTTGGTGCACCAGTGCTGTTCGTTCCAAAGCCGGACGGTTCGCTGCGCATGTGTATAGACTACCGCGCACTCAATAAGTTGACACTTAAGAATAAGTACCCACTTCCTCGAATTGATGATCTGCTGGATAATTTGAGCGGTGCAAAGTACTTCACCTCCCTCGATTTGACATCGGGATACCACCAGATCGGCCTGCACCCCTCAGATTGGGAGAAAACGGCATTCAACACACATGTGGGGAAATATGAATGGCGAGTGTTACCATTCGGGCTTTGCAATGCTCCGGCGCTCTTTCAAGCGAAAATGAACAAACTGTTCTCCGGGCAGCTGAACCGGTTTGTGTGCGTCTACCTCGACGACATACTAATTTATTCGCGAACAGAAAAAGAGCATCTGCAACATTTGCGGATAGTGCTGGAAGTGCTGAAACAGAGTCAGTACAAAGCCAAACTGTCTAAGTGTGAGTTTTTCAAACCGGAATTGAAATTCCTGGGTCACATCGTGTCCACGGAGGGGATTAAGCCTGATCCAGCGAAGGTACAAGTGGTCAATGACTGGCCGCAGCCTCGATCTGTGTATGAAGTGCGCAGCTTCCTGGGCCTGGCAAATTACTTCCGGCGATTCATTCGTAATTATGCGAAAATAGCCAGCCCTCTGACAGATCTACTCAAGGGCATTACGGCAACTGACCGGAAGGGAAAGCTGCTGCAGTGGGGCAAGCTCTTAGCAGAGGCTGCTCGCAACGTGCAAGAGGCGTTCACACATAAGTGGACCTCTGCGTGCGCACAAGCGTTTTCAGATCTGAAAGATGCTTTGATAAGTGCACCTGTACTAGCACTGCCAGACTTTTCCGAGTCGTTCACTGTTGTGTGTGATGCTTGTACAGCTGCACCGGCTGTGGGTGGCATGCTGCTCCAGAATCGGCACCCAGTCGCTTTCTATTCTAAGAAGCTGTCTGGGCGTGAAGCAAACTACTCTGCTTCCGACATTGAAATGCTTGCCGTTATCTATGCACTGCGAGAGTGGCGGTGTTACTTGGAGTTGGCAGACAGGCCATTTGTGATCGAGACGGATCATCAGCCTAATACATACGTTGATCAGTGTACCAACCCGCATACTCTGAAGCGCAGAGCGAGGTGGTTGTATGAGTCGTCAGCGTACGACTACGTATGGAAATATGGGCCAGGCGCGTCTAATGTCGCGGATCCGATATCGCGTGCACCGCAACACTTTGCAATAATGCAAGCTGGTGGTAAATGTGTGCGTACGCTTGACAGTGTAACGGCCCACCATCAGAGGAATTCTGTCGCTCTCTTCTACGCTGGTGTCCTGCGTGAGCCACGCACTGCTAAGGGGGGGAGACGGCGCAAGAAACAGAAACTCAATCGAGAAACTGTTGTGAATGTCCATCCTTCGGCACAAGCTGTCAAAGGCTATGTGGTTCACAATCTACTTGCCCGTTGCCGACAAGGTTGCGAACAGATGCAGCGATCAGACCAGAAACGCTTTGACAGACTAAAACTGGTAAAACACCAGGACGGATTGTACTGGACGAAGAATGATCGCCTGTACATCCCCGACGTTGAAACGTTGAGAACAGAGTGCATAGAATCAGTGCATTCCCACCCGCAGTATGGTCACTACGGGGTGGCTCGTACGATCAAGAAGGTGAGAGAGGTTTTCCACTGGGAGCGCGTGTCAGTAGACGTGGCGAAATTCGTAAAGACTTGCGATTCGTGCCAGCACGTCAAGGCGTCGCACCAGTTGCCACAGGGCGAATTACACCCTCTCCCTATCCCAGGTCGACGATGGGAATCAGTGTCTTTAGACCTGATAACTGACTTGCCTGTAACTGAGCGGGGTTACAATACTATCGTGGTCTTCGTTGATCGCTTGTCGAAGATGGTGCACCTGGCGCCATGCACAAAGAATGTCACTGCCACAGATCTGGTCCACCTGTTTGAAGATACAGTGTGGAAGCTGCATGGAATTCCCAGCAGCATAGTGACAGACCGGGACGTGCGCTTTGCGTCGTTTTGGGAGCTCATGTGCGAGCACTTCGGCATTGAGCACAAGTCCTCAGGCAAGCACCCCCAGTCTGACGGGCAAACAGAAAACGCCAATGGTGTGTTAGAGGATACACTCAGGCATTTCGTTGACAACTCGCAGAAAAACTGGGACACGCTGTTGCCAGTGGCAGAGTTCGCCATGAACAATGCACACAATTCGACCATCGACAACACGCCGTTCATGCTGAACCACGGGCAGCATCCCGACACTCCCATCTCGCAAGTTTTGCGCAAAGAGAATGCGAGAGTGAACAAGTTCGTCGGCAGGTGGTCTGAGCAACTACAAGTTGCCAAGAGGTGCATAGAGGCAGCACAGCAAAGGCAAAAGGCCTCGGCTAATCGCCGCAGGAGACCGGCAGAGTTGCTAGAGGTGGGAGACCGAGTGCTGGTCCACATCAAACACTTCAAGCTAAAGCAAGGCTTCAAGTTGAAGCTAGCGCCCCGGTACTTGGGCCCTTTTCCGATTACAGAAGTGATTGGTCAGCATAGGCTCAGCTTTCGTGTTGAGTTGCCAAGCCCGTTGCATCGCATGCACAATGTATTCCATGTCTCGTCACTGAGGAAGTACCATGGCGATGGTCCTTATCAGCCCCCAGTAATTCCAGAGGTAGAGGACTCTGAATTGTTCTTTGAGGTTGATCACATCTCTGATACTAGGGATGTGCCTAGACGGCAATACCATGTGCATTGGGTAGGCGGCGGCCAAGGCTGGCATGATGCCATGCTTCTACATGGTTGCGACCATCACATCCGGGACTTTTGGTCGAGCCGCAACCAAGAGCCACCGACAGACGCTTTCCCCTTGTCGCTAGACGAGCTGACTGACTTGCTTGAGGGCAAGCAAGAGGCTTAGGGGGGGAGCTCTGTGACGATACAAGCTGTACGCGGCAGCACAGTCTTCTGGAAGCCTTCAGAAGGTCCTCGAGGAGGCAGAGATGCTTCTCTGACCTTCCGCGCACATGCCTGTGCCGAGGTTGCTGTGTTATGTGGTCACCAACACTGCTACGTGAGCATGCTCGAGAGAGCATGGCTGACGTGAGCATAGACCCTTCTAGAAAGGGGTGTTGGCGTGTGTGGGGATTAGCACATTGCAAATGGGCTAAAGGCAGGAGTCGCACACAGGCCGGAACACTATATAAGCGCTATGGTGTGCTGGCTGGACCTTAGAGGGTTTACACAGTACAGCTTGACACAACCCAGGTACAATCGGAGTACCGTCACAACCAGTGGGCCAGTGGGCCAGCCTGAGGCCCCTGATGCGATGGCGGTGGCAGCTGCATGCTTTGCTGGTACGCTGAGGTTGTGCAGTGCACTTGCCTGATCCTCATGTACATGACTCCCCGCAAAGGCCGCATGGCCAGGCAACAAGGCAGAGCATGGCAGGGCAAGAAGGCATTGCAGTGGTCAATGTCAACGTCACCACCACCACCACCACACGTGCCGATGCCAATGCTGCTGCCATACGTAATATTATACATACGTGAGTTTGTGGGGCATGTGAATGATCCACTGATCCTGTGTTACACAGTGATAGATCCAGGCGCCTGGATCTAGACTAGTCCGGATCGATCCGGACTCAGCAGCGCCGAGGCAACAGACCAGGCAACAAGCAAACAGACCGGCCGCCGCAAGCACTAAGGCCACGCGCCGCACGAGCAAATGCCAGAACAAACAAACGCCATCGCGAAAGCAGACACGCACACACCACGCAGTATCCTGATCCTGTGTGTCTCAGTGGGTGTGTGGCACACAGACTGGTAGGCAGACCCCTATGTGCGTTCCAGTGGTATCAATTTTTGTGCTCTCATCATTTTTAGTGCTCTCATCATGGCATGATGGGGACACCTACTTGCAGGCATGTCATTCTGCATGCCACCTTTCCACACCGCCATTGGCAATCTTCAAATCTTGTCACACAGGAGTGTTTTGTTGTTACCAATGAGGCAGAGGTTCACTGCTAGCTATCTATCTATAGCCCTGATTGCACCAGGACAGATCCAGGTTTCCTACGTCGATCTTTATGAGTGCCTTTTTGGAGCGCTGACCAGGCTCCCTCCAGTGTCCAATCAACCACTGCCTGATCGCCACAATGCGAGCATACTCAAGTGTTCTGTATGATGTGAGCAATGTGCACACTGGCAAGGGGGCATGGTGCTGCCTCACATCGGCGCTTGTGATGTGTGCGTACTGCAGGCGCGCACCTGCTCAGTGCTCTCTACAGCACTGGTGCATATGCATGGACTGCTAGAGGAGCTGAGTGCTGACACAGCACTGCATGCATTGAACTGAATGTGCCAGCACTGTGTGTGCAGCTCTGCTGAAGCTGCAGATGTGAGGTGGCAACACAGATTGTCCACTGCGTACAGCCACATGGGCGGTTCACTCTTGGCTGCTAGCTGTGCACACCCCACACAGGAGAGCTCTCCCACTGCCTCTGGCACTGCCTAGCTGTATACACCAGAACTGATTTTGATTGATTGTGAGAGAGCAGATTGCAGGCTGTGCACGCCGGTGTGCATATATGTGCTGGTATTGGGAGGTTGGTGGACCCAGAATTCGAACTGGGAGGTTGGTGGCTGATTGTTGGCACTCCCTCTGCTCAGATCTGGCCACACATAGCAAGCGCATGGTGCCCTGGCATGTCAGCTGCAGCATATGCATGTGCATGCAGAAAATCACATGTGGCTTGCAAAGCTGGCAGACCACCGACCACGTATGCACCAGCAGCACCGCGGCCCGACCATCATGATGTGTGTGTGTTACACAGTGATAGATCTAGGACTCAGCAGCGCCACCCATCATTTTTTATGTGCGTGTGCACATATGCATCGACCCGGAGGCCGTCCCTCAAGATTCTGCTACATGTGCTGGGCTCCAGCACTCCGATCCCCCCGATCCCGCACCGCGTCGGCTGGATGCCGATTGCCCCATACTTGTTGACCAGCTGCAGGCGTTTGGCAGTCCGTGGTAATATATACCCGCACGTGGCTAGCTATTATAATGATTGAAGTCGCCTGTACATCAGTTGCAACATGTCAACGTATACATTGGTGGGAGGCGGAACCGCAAGTACACATACGCTGACCCTTGCCACAAGTCGCATCTTCGTCTGTCCTCCCGGGAGCGCGAGCGTGTACGCTAGATGTTTGCTGGAGCAGATCGGGGCGATGTCTCGAACTGGATTTGGCTCGTCCGTCGGCGGCGCCGGAAGAATAAAATAATTTATAACGCTGGCGTTTCAGGCGCCGGTATGGCAGTGCTGCGTTTTGGCGACGCGGCTGAGCCAGTAACCGCACATAACGACGGCATCGAACATATCATATGGTAGTTCGACTTTACACAGAGTCGCCCATGGTTGGACTTCTGCCGCATGCTGCGCGTGCGCCGGAGTGCACGTGCCCGCGGCCACAGCTGCATATGGGCGAGATTTGTCGAGGGCGCTGCTAGCTACCTATCCCAACTTGACAGCCAGCGTGTGGCCGAGGTGTCGTGCTGCGGACGGGTTGGCCCAGTGCAGCAAAGAAACAACTCCCTGCCCACTGGCAGCAGCATGTGACATATCGCCCCAGAGCGTCTGTGCTCCGGTTCGTACGTTTAAGTTTAACACAACGGGCTTGCGTCGTTATTTTCGGGTGAACCCCAATGGCATCGGGCCGTTTCCACCGCAGCCGGCCGCGTTGAAGGCCTGTCTGCGCTTTGCGCTTTGAACTCACGGTCCGAACGCGTTTGAGACACGTGTGCATGCCGTCGACGTCGGCCGTGCCCAAGTACTAGTACGAGAGTGGCACCGCACACTCTTGTGTACACGTGCGCACAGGCTCTCACGCGTGCGACATTCACAACTGCAAGGGCTGACAGATTTTCGTGGAAGAGTATGCATATGGCGAGTCATCGTTCACCGGGGCCCAGGCCATCTGTGGCTTTCTGCCACATTCGGGGTTAGAGAGCGTGCCAAAAGCAGAGAAACAATCCAGGAGATGGCTGCCATGTCGCCCACCTGCCAGCCACAACCGGCAGCAAAAACGGATGCCTTGCCATTGTGAAAGTCGTTGTTACTGTATATACATGTGGTTGGTGTTGGCTGCTGCTCAAACAGACGCCTGAAGACCCCTGATTTCTCACACTTGCCACCAAGTGAACTGCTTGTGCCACGGAAACGCACGCAAACCACCCGCAACCTGGCAAACTATCACCTGCAAACCTCCCCAGGTTGTCATTTTTGGAGGTGGCGAGTTCCTCTGCCCTGCCTGTGGCCGCCCTCCATAATGCTTAGTTAGCTTTTTCGCAATGCCTCCAGCCCGGTTGCAGCTCCAATGCCCCATTCCTCCAAATTCAGGTCAGTCACCAACCTGCTTCGCGGTTGCTATGCTTTTGTGTTCGGCCAAGTCACAGGCTTGTTGTTTCAACTTCAGCAATGTTTTGCAAATGTTTGTGTCAAAATTTGAGCGAGTGATCACTGTAAACGAATTCAATGTACGGCTCTTTGCTGCTGTGCGCAGTTGCAACGCGAGGCATGATGCACGCCGACCCTGGTGCGCGCCACTCCGCAGCCCTGATTGTGGCGCAATCCCACTGCCATGGCCATTCCTTCAGGGTAGGCTGACTCAGATGCAGAACACGATGTGTGTTGCTATCAAACGCTAGCACCCGCCCCAATCATTGCAAGCCGTGCATGTGGAGGCACTGCGATGATCCCGCCATCTTTCAGCTGAAAGCGCCGCTAGGAGCCTGTTGCTTCGCGGCAGTGCCGATGCTCCATGGTAGAAATTGCATTTCAACTTTGAACAAACTGCAACAGACGCCGTCGCGAGGTGCAGTGCCGCGCGCGTCCTCTGAGAATCTGCGGTAAAGGGTCTGTACATGTCTGGCAGGCGACAAGTACACCCGGGATCGTCGTCCTGGCCGCTCCGACGGCGGCCACCGCGACGGCGCGCTGAATGCAGACAAGCACCCTACCGCCACCCATTGCACGCGCCGCGCGCACCGTACGTGCATGCGCACGTGCATGGCCCTGCCACAGAGGACCGGGAGTCGACGGCACCACTGGTCTCGCATAGAAAATATTTTGCGGAGTTTGTGTGGTCGTTGATGTAAAGGTCTAATCGACGGCGTCGGCAGCGTGAGCTTTCGACTCTGCCCCGTACGCTGGAGACCAAGATTTGCCGGCGCTGCGCCATCGCGAGCACATTTGCAATGTCGAGCTTCCATCTTGCTCTAGGCCGTCGCCAGCACAACTCATAGGACACGCGGCTTGGTAAGGGCGCGCCGGGCGACCGCGCTCAGCCCAAGGGAGAACATGTTACTTCTACGACCATTCGGGTATGTCGATCATGAAACTTTCAGATATGACGCCTTGTCATTGAATGTTTCAGTAGTCGGGCGTTTGCCGGACAACTGGCTTGCGATTGACTCACCTTCTGCTCTTCACGTGAGCCGCAGCGACAAGCTCTGCGATGCAGCAGCGTCAAGTGTAGCATTGCATTCGAACCACACCACAGCGCTTTATAAGTACACGATGGTGTACAACTCCACTGCGGCTGAGAACGACACGCGTGCGGCTGTTTGGCACCGCGTCACACCATGAAAAGTAGTCAGCGCAGTTCAAAATTCGTGTGTGTATACATACATGCGTGCGTACTACTAATCCTGCCTGTGCGAAATCTAGACTACAATGGGCCAGTGCGTCACTGTAGCCTGTGCTGACGAGAATGCGGTGTCGCGGGCAATGCCGACGCTGGAGCGACGCAATGACCATCAGTACCACGGCTCATCACGGAGCCTCAGGCACCTTGGACAACCTCAGCAACGGCGAGTTACCGCCAGCGACGTCATAATGATGGTGGCCTGATGCAGGCGGCCCCCAGTTTCCATGGAGGAATCTGTGTGGGTCAGTGAGCTCTGCAGCATGGCTGTGGCCACAGTACACAGGCACACCACTGAAGGCCCTGGATCCAGAGAGCGTGCCCACAGGCATGCGGAACTGTACAATGAGCTGCTGTGAAAGCTTTGCAGAAAACAGGGACAGCAGCATGCGGGCAACATGCACCAGGGAGCCCAGATGCCGTGTGGGGCAACTTGCTGCAGGGCCTGAGTTCATGATCACAGCCCTGGCAGCAAGTGTCCCCGCTGCCCTGCTGTGTGGATGAACATGGCTGGATCGTGGTGTTCCCACAGCCAGACAGCTGCTATGACTGTAACCCTGTGATGCAGAGCGCTCCTGTGATACAGAGTGCCTGGCCAGCGCCTGTGCTGGGCTGCAGTTTGTCAGCAGAGCTCTGCAAAATTCAACCAGAGCGTACTCAGCAGTACTGTGTGGGCTCACTGGGGTATGATGTTCATGTTCATGGCATGCCAATACTGTCCAGCCAGGGCTGCAGGGCTAGCCCATGACTCCCCCTGAAAGCATGCACACAGCAGAGTCTGCAGCTTGACTAACACACATGGGCACTCGTTGCACTGTTTAACACATGTGCATATATCTGGACGGTGATGCACAGGTCTGTGTGGTGTCATGTTGGCATCAGAGGTGCGTGCACAATGACATGAATGCCCAGTTGGTCAACAGCTTGGTGTTACAACAGCTTGGTGTTACAACAGCTTGGTGTTACAACAGCTTGGTGTTACAACAGCTTGGTGTTACAACAGCTTGGTGTTACAACAGCTTGGTGTTACAACAGCTTGGTGTTACATGCTGGGTCCTTGAAGCAGACTCGTCGCAGACTCGTCAGGACACACACAAGACAGTGGGCAATGGAGGCTGCCTTTGCCTGCGTATGAGTCATGTCTGTCAAGCTGAACCTACAAGTTGGGCAACCGCAGCAGACCCAGCTGATCCAGATGCCTGTAACCAGATTGGGCTTGCAGCCAGACGGCATGGCAGAACAGGCCAAAGGCACGCAGCTCTGGCCACAGCAGATGGGCGCCGCTTACCAAAGCCCAGTGTGTAATTACATGAGTTCCCCCCAGAACAGGCTGCCCACAGGCACGATGCTCCTTGCCACACAGCCCAGGCCAGCCCCATACACACAGCCCCGTCTGCCCTCCTGCCTTGACAGCCCTTCCTCATACATCTCCTCTTCCATAGATGGCCCCAGCGAGGGCGTTCTAGATTGCAGGTTCAAAAAGACGACGGAGGTCCTGTCAGTGCATGCAACAGGCATCGATATTGTGGATACGATTGGATACTGTAGATGTCCAGCTTGGATGTCCACATTGACTGCAGGCTGCTGCAAACTCTGCATCCCCAAGCTGGGAACCGTGGTGCAGTGTGGTATGGTCAAGTGTCGTGTTGGAGTGTGCTGCCGCCAGCAGGTGCACAGCCATGCACTGCATGAGGCCACACCTCCAGACACAGCCAGCATTCACCTTAGCACGGCTGCCACACACATGACAAGCTGGCCAGGCACGACAGATGCGTAGGAGAGATCTGCTGAGGAGCCTGGTACACCCGTCCAGCTGCACTAGCTATTTTCACCGCAGCCACCTTGGCCCCCTGCCGCGCCTGTGCTGTGTTGCACAGTGATAGATCTAGGACCCAGCAGCGCCGAGGCGCCTATGCTGAGCACTTGCTTCCGGCAGTGGGAATGTGGTGAAGCAACGGGAATGTGGTGCTTCACGCAGCGGGGATATGGTGCAGGCCATTGTAGCGTTGTGTTGTGCACATGTAGCCACGGCTTATCCTTGGCACCCCACTGGCGGTTCTGTCATGGTGGCGCGTGGTAGGGCTGTGGAGTGGAGTGGGCCTGCGATGGGTCCACACAGCATCCGCTGACCTGGCACTTCTGTCATGGCATGGCAGGCGGTGCAGAGGTCGCGCATGACCTTGCCTGAGCCACACTGCCTACTGCCGGATGCTTGTCGTACACCCCAAGCTGTGGCCGCAAGCTGCGGGGCTGCAATCCGTGCAAAGCGGGGCTGCAATGCGGGGCTGCAATCCTTGCAAAGCGGGGCTGCAATGCGGGGCTGCAATCCTTGCAAAGCAGCCCCCGTCTGGGCTCACACGGCCCATGTATGCATTGCCAGGTGCAAGGCAGTCTCAGATATAGCCAGATATGTCTGTGCTGCTGACTCATCGGATGCCTGCCTCTTTCCACACGTGCAGATAAGGGCGTGGTGTGCCGTGCTGTGCCACCAGCGTATTGCAGCAGCAGGTGTCCACCACAAATGCTAGCATGCCCTAACCCCATAAGGCAGCTCCTGAGCATGGTCAGCGCAGCACCACCCTGACGGCCAGGCCGCAGTGGTCAGGAGGTGCCTTGTGCTGCTGCCTTGTGCTGCGCCTGCTGTGCCTGCTGCGCCTGCTGCGTGTGGCAATCAGGCTATGCCTGTGCGAGGCAGTCCGCAGAGGATGTGCACAGGCGACATGGATGGGTACATGATGTGGTGCAGGGGGCATAGCTCAGATGCATGGCAGCAGCATTGACCCAGACAGAGCAGAGGCGGCTGTGGTGGGCTGCGGTGGGCTGCGGGCTGTGGTGGGCGGAGTCCAACACAAATCCTGTACATGTTGGCACAGGAGTGTGTGTCTCGCAGCACATGTTGAGATTGTTCTGTACTAATCCAGTGCATGCAATAAAAGCAGCTCTACAGCAACGGTGTGGTGTAATCAGACCAGCATGCCGGAATAGTAAGTCCAGCACAGCACAGCACAGCACATCAAGCGCAGCACAGCACACCAAGCGCAGCACAGCATGCTTGCGCAGCACGGCAGATGCAGCCGGGGGGCCTGAGTCCACGTGGGAGGGCACTGGCTTGCGTGTGACTGTGTAACGGAGAGTGTCGACAAATGTGTCGCAGAGTTTCTCACACTGGGCTGCGTGACGTCGGCCCTAGCAAAGGGCGCATGTACCCATACTACGAGTGAGCGTGTGTCCGCAGCATGCCGGGCACAGCGCACAGCGTGCCGGCAGGTTGTGTGTGTGCTGCAACATGTCAGCTGGCGAAACCCTGTTGCAGCGCAGGGCATGCCCAGCACAGTGGTGCCTATGCCGTCGGTCGCACCGGTGCGTGCACCCGCTTGCAGTGCCGCCTCAGAGGGCAGATGCAATGTGCGTTCAAAGATGCCCCACTGCACCCGCTTGCAGTGCCGCCTCAGAGGGCAGATGCAATGTGCGTTCAAAGATGCCCCACTGCACCCGCTTGCAGTGCCGCCTCAGAGGGCAGATGCAATGTGCGTTCAAAGATGCCCCACTGCACCCGCTTGCAGTGCCGCCTCAGAGGGCAGATGCAATGTGCGTTCAAAGATGCCCCACTGCACCCGCTTGCTGTGCTGACCAAATATGCGTCACGGAACAATCTGTGCCTTTGCCGATGCCTGCGGTTGGTTCCACGTTTTGTTTGTCAGGCGTGATGCTACAGGCGTCTTGCCACAGCATGAGCCGCAGCCGCCCGAGCAGCTGCGGACACAACCGGCCACGGCCTGAAAGAAATTGCCAGCAACGCTGCACGGCCGCAAGTGTATTGTCAGCGTACCTGTGATGCCAGAGCAATGTTGATTAATGTCACGTCTGTTGCAGAGGGGCGGCCCGGGCAGAGCCGGCAGAAGGCTCAAGGCGGCACGACCGCTGGCAGCCGTGATTGCCCGCTGTGCCGTGGACTCTCGCATGGCGTTGATGCCATTATCCGGGCATGCGCAGCAGGCGCAGTGAGTCTGCTGCGGCTCTGAGGGGCCCTGTGTGCGCAGCCTCGCTCCCATGCAGGTATGCTCCTGTGCGGCCCGCTTTCTGCTCTGCATGTTGTGCAATGCTGCTGCGCGGCGCGGTGTCTGACACGAAGCAGGCTGCGGCCCCTTGGCCCCTTGGCCAGGCACAGGGCAATACAACATGTGGGGTTGCTGTGAGCAGCACGGCGCATGGCTAGTGGCTGCACGCTGACCTCATACGTCAAGGCGTGCAGTGTCTGGGGGTGCGGACAGGAACCACATGGACCCCAGTGGGCACTAAACCTTTACACACATCTTCGTGCAAGATGATCCAATCGACCTGACGCAAAGCCCTGGATGAAAGCGCCGACACATACAATGAGTTGACAATATATGTAATTATAGTAAATTATAGTAAAGAGTAAAAATTACTCAAGCTTGGGATCGAACCAAGGATCTTCTGCGTGTAAAGCAGACGTCATAGCCACTAGACCACACGAGCACATGCGTACCACAGTGCTTCAATGTAGTATATATGCATAAAATTTACTTAAGCGGTTTCAGATGGTCAACATAGGGTGCGCACCGAACACGTTCGTGCAACACAGAACACGTTTGTGCAACACAGCTTTGCCACATCCGGTACCATAGGCAAGCACAGGACCTTGGGGCACAGGAAACAGCCTGCATCCATGAGCTGACAACCGACGTTGCTGATGCGGCTGATATACACTGCGGATGACAGATACGGCCGTAAGCTGGCCAGCGTTGCCGTGGTTCCGCTGGCAAGCAATGGGGAATGCATACACGATTGAGGGAATTGTCCGAGATGTAGTGTTATAGGAGGCACAGACAGAGTACCGTAGGCGTAAGCAAGTGGTACGGTGACATTACACACAGAGTCCGCTCTCTGCAAGCGTCTACGACGCCACGCCAGCTTGCAGCACCCGTTCCCCAATCAGCCTACACATGATCATCATTCCTACTCTCCCTGCTGTCATCATGAGTCCTGCTCTTTATTTCAGGCCAGGTTAGCTAGGCCAGCAGCATGTGCATTGGCCTGCGCCTGCTGGTGTACATTCATAGCCAAGCATCCCAACAGTGTTCATCATGGCACTGCGTTGATCAGCTCATCATGGCCCACTTAGTTGCCGCTCGAAAGAGCGCCCTTGGCACAGGGCCGCAGTTGGAGCCTGCAGAGGCGGAACTAACTGTGCGCACACGTGTCCGCTGCTTGCTCACCGAGTTGTGCACATCGATGCCAGGACAGCGGCCTGCAGCTACATGAGGGCCGCGAGAGCTGTAACAGTCATTGTGAGACCCACGACGAATACTCCTGAAGAGTGGCCTTGCGCGCCGTGAGTGCGTGCGTGAGTCTCTGTCGAGTGGGAGCTTTTGGTGTGTGCGGCCTGTGCGGCCGGCGAGCTACCGAACCAACCTGCAGCTACGGCAAACTTCAGGTACAGTTATCGCATGAAAATTATCGTATACTTTATAGATGATCAGTAAGATGGCTCTCATTGCATTGGAAAAAGCACGTTCCGTGCCGTGAGGGCCATATGGGCTGGGGAAGCTCGCGTTGAGCTAGCCCCGCCACGGGAGCACGAACCCCTTGTCCAGAGCGACACGAATTTAATATCTATGCGTGCACATGGCTCATGTTAGGTCATGGAAAGCTCACCTGTCAGGCTAGCAGAGCTTTTCCCGCTGTGCGTGCTTGAGGCGTTGTCGAAGATTGCCATCGCGAGCTGTCAGCTATCTCAAACGAAGCTTGATGTTAAAGAGGCGAGGTATGTGCCTTGCGTGACGTGGGGAATGGGAAGCAAGGCAGAAGGGGTAGCACTTTGCAGTGGCGCAGGCAAGGTGAGGTGTGTAACAAGACGGGGTTGGGGATGCTGTATAGCACTCACAGTCGGCACATGTTTATATGTAGCGTGGCGCGCTGTCCCACGCTGCGTTCTGAGCTTGAAGCTTTCGACTTGGAGACTTTTTCGTTGTCTGTTGCGACCACGAACAAGTGCTGGCTACAGGTGGCTTTTGGTACGAAGTGGCTTAGATTCGACACCATGGCACAAGGGCCGCCGAGAAACAGTGCGATGCTTCTCGAATATAATTGTACAGACCAACTACTGTACGTATTTGATAAGGTGCTATCGCCTATATCGCCTAGCGAGTCGGGTTGTGATGTACAAAGATGGAGCATGGCTTCGTCCACAGCAGTGATCATGCACACACAGCACAAGCAACAAAGAGCCCAGCGCAATGGCCTGGCCTAGTGCACCATCGAGCGAATCAGAACATCAAATGCGTTGTTCTGGCCGCGTGATGCGGCCGCATCACCCCATGATTGCGGCATGCGGCGACAACACCCCGAAAGCAGTGATGATCTACAGAGACGTTCACATCTCGATGTTACAGGGTTGTAGGACGGGATCACGGACAGGCCGGACTTCAGCACAACGGTGCAGACTGGTCCACTCAGTTTCATCTCGCACCCTCAGCTATATCATTGCTGTGCCGGCGAGCCGCAGCGAGCCTCTCGGAGAAGTCTATCGCGATCTTGGAGAGACTTGCAACGGACATGATGATAGGCAGGACAACCCTCTCCAGCATCTCCCTCTTGCTGTGCCCGAGCAAGTGTGAATGCCACTGCCCTGCACATTCCATACAATCCTGACATACGGAGATTCGTTGTGATTAGTATGCAGACCAGGAGCTGCCGCCTTGCTGCTATGCATCATATTTGCTCCGACATGGTGCTAATGGGGTACCCTTTTGTTTCACGCATGCTGCATTCGGCAGCGTCACGGACAGCGCATACTCAAGAGGACCATTGATCTGGCTCACGAATGGCTTTGAGGCCGCCTGTGCAGACTCTCGTGTGATGGATGCATGCAGCTGCCAACTGCTGTGACGCCAAGCAGCCTGACCAGACTCTAGCCAGAGGGCATGTACCTGCTCGACCACCACACAGCACATGGACCACACAGCCTTCACACAGCGCAGCACGGCACTGCAATTCTAAACTGCACTGACTGCCACAGGTGCAGGAACGCGCTGCCCACAGGATGGCACTTTCTGCTTCACAGAAACAGACAGTGTGTGTGATGGGGGCAAGCACCGCCTCCTCCACATTGCTGACCATTCTCGGTGGACGACACACGAAAGGTAGTCCCAGCCTGGGCTCGCGGCATTGGCATTGGCACGGGGAACGACGCCTTCAATATCTCCGCAAACGAGCACAGGGAAGCCATGTCCATGGACAACTGGGAGTTCACTAGCACAGGAACCAGCTGGATGTGGACCGGGATGGCGGCCTTCCACAGTGACGGTGAGGCAACTTGTGAGTGCTCACGCTGTTTGGAATAGCATGCGCGGGCAGGCAGCGCACCCGCTTCCACGCCTGGGGTCACCTCCGTGGTGCCATCAGCGCTCGGCGCGTGCGCATCTAGGCCTGCATCTAGTGCTGCTCGGGCCGCTGCCGCACCTGCGGCCGCGCCGCTTGGCCGCCATGAGGGCGGCCCGAGGAGCTCCTGGCAGAGGTGCGACAGGCGCTGCACGTCACCCTGCCGCGTCAGCAGCTGTACGTACTGCACGAGCCAGTTGCTCCAGTCGTGCGGGCAGCCTGCCGCCTCCGCTGCCGCCATGCAGCTTTCGAGGTGCGCACAGCTGTCCATCTCCTGCTGCTGGGTCGACTGCACAGCACACAACATGTCGGGCATTGTGCGCTACTCACAAGGTGCGACCCGGCCAGGCCGTCTGTGGGGACATGTATGTGAGTGTAAACTAAACAATAACCAATAGCAGCAGCATACCGGTCGTCTCATATCTTCCGCAATCAGGAACATGGATATTCTGATGTAAATATTCTGGCCCGCAAGGGTACCTTGCTGGTCTGCCGCTGTGTGTGCATTGTGCCTGCTGGTCTGCTGCTGTGTGTGCATTGTGCCTGTCTGATGGTTAGTGTACCAAATCTGCCTGCAATCTGTGTGCCTGTCTGATGGTTTGTGCACCAAGTCTGCCTGCAATCTGTGTGCCTGTCTGATGGTTTGTGCGCCAAGTCTGCCTGCAATCTGTCTGCAGTCCGTTGACAGTGGTAGTGTCTGTTTCTGCGATGATAAGGGCTGCAATGCTGTCAAATGTCTGCCATGTCAGCTGCATGGCAGGAGTGACAGGCAGGTCAGCCTCAACAGAGGCCATGGATGCTCACTTTGGAGTGGAACATACAGCATCTAGTGTCATGCAACTTGTCCATGATGAAGCATCTGATGTCATGGCATTACAAATCAGCTGATGCAGGGTCATAGATCTGTTGCTGGATGTGCAGAGGCTTAGATGACCTGCATTAACACAGATGACTTATATGTGCATGCATGGCCAGTGAAACATACACTGTAGGTAAGGCTAGGGTCAGAATGGACGTAGGATTAGCCCCATATCACTGCTTGCACATTCAGCATTTGGGATAGGTATATGCTATGTGTTGTGCACCATAGATCACTGCCTATAGATCCACTGCCAGCCTAACTGCATATGCCACAGATTACACTGTGACAGCAGGGCCAGTCAGGGGATGATACAACAGCATGCCAGGCTCAATGCTGCATTCTGGCAGGCTATGCTCAAACCTCCAACATGAACCAGGCAGGTTGCATCTCAGCTAGCCTCAATGGCAGGCTAACAGGTGAGGCTGGCACTGCAACTAACCCGTCAGGCAAGCCATGTGGGCTGTGGACTGACACTCAACCACAGGGGCCACATGTACATATGATCACATCCTATGAAACAAATGACTTATACATGCACTTGATTCATTGACAACTTGTTGCTGAGTAAGAAGATTCAAGTCAAGTGAGGGCTGGTCACCAGCCCACAAACAAAGGCTTACAGACAGGCTACTGTGACATGCAAAGACGCTTGATGCAGACAAGCAATAGTGAGTAGTAGTAGTTCACCCTTAGTATGCCTGCTGTAGTAGTCCAAAGCCTTGAGGCCTATACAGTGCAGTGGGGCGTAACAAGTCCTGTGTGCCATGACATCATGATGTCACTGCTTGAGACTTGAACATCGGAGACCCCTGGCCACAGCAGCTCAGCCATGGGCATACCATGCAGCCCAGCCCAGGAAGCACGACACCAGCAGAATGAACATCACGCTGGACCAAGCAGGGTGCTGATAAGCCACAGCACACACAGTCGTGACACACACAGGGGAAGGTGGCAGGTCTAGAAGCATTGTTGAACACATCACTGCTAGGACACTCACACCTCAACAGCGTCCTTTTTTACATGTGTGTTACACACTGCACCACCAGCTGTTGTCGGCCAGCAACACTGTGCAAAGTTGTGGCAGCCAACACCAACGTGCTGCAAAACAACCATCGCGATGGCCTCAGACGAAGCGGCACGCAACCATATAAAATACATATACATGTAGAGGAAAGCCACGATCGAGCGCGGTTGGCCATCACTGATGGCAAAAGGCTGGCCACAGCACCCCTGCGAGAGGGGGCGGAGGAATGACAAGTTATATGTCTAGTGTGCTTCACGCTAGTCCTGGTGAAGCATCAATGAGAACCAGTGTGCAGCAGAACCAGTGCGCAGTTTGATAAACGATGCACATCGAAACAGCGCACCAGGCATTCACAATGTGCATGTGGCGTTGTCGGGCTTGGTCCGCCCAGTCGCTGAGTTGTGAGTTCATGCCTTTGATTTGCCAACTGATAAATAATTGCATGACAGGCTCTTTAGCAACATCCTCTGACACACACAATCTGGAAAGGCAGCCGCGGTGGGCGGAGCTCGCCCGGATGCTGAGTTACCAGGTACGTTTGGTGTGCTAATTGCACAACCGAGTCTTTGGAACATCCTGTAGCCACACTCACAATGTGCAGGAGCGAATCTGCCTGTGCAGGTGTTCTACGTATGCAGACTCGCGGCGTGTGCAGTGCATCGCATCTGAAACGCGGCACATTGCAGGGATGGGCAAGAGGCGCACCACTTGCATGGCATCAAAGATTGCGGCGCGTGGCCGCTGCGCTTCTGCGGCCGCGAGCAGCGACGAGATCTCGCCCGCGGCGCCGCCCGACATGACAGAGTGGTGCGCCGATGCTGGGAAGCCCCAGTCAGCGACGCGCATCCACTCCTGCATCTCGGTGTGATACGCGTACGCGTGCGCGTTGGCGAGCGTCAGGCATGGCAGGCCGCTGGTGGTGAGGGAGATGGCAACAACCGGGGACGGGCTCGCCCGCACGACCGCGCGTGCGTCGCAGTGCAGGACCGCCTGCATGCTGAGTCTGCACATATGGAGGCAGGGGCACTGGAGGAGCTGACCTGTTGCTGCGGAAGCGTGCGGATGAGGTGTGGGGAGTAAAACGCGTGGCTTTGAAAATTCATCGTGTGCCTGGGGTGTGAGCAGGCCACTGTGCGCATGTGATGGTGGAGGACAGATTCATGGCCAGCATGTGCTGGCGTCTGACGCCACACACCTGGTGGTGTGTGGCGTCAGACGCCAGCACAAGGAACAGGAGTGCAGTTGCAGGATCGACGAGCAGTTGCACACTCAAGTGGGGCATCGTAGGTAGGCTGCCATGTATGAAATCGGCGAGTGGCAAGCTGAACGGTTTACCGCGGTATGCAGATGAGGGTTGCGTGGGGGCACCTTTCGTTGCAGAACATTCCAGACCTTGGCGGTGCCGTTGGAGAGGAGAGCGACCAGCTGGCCGGCGCGCGCGGAGGACAGCAGCGCGATGGGGGCCTGCATGACAAGGTGCGGCAGCATGCGGCGGCCGGACGCCGAGAGGACCACTAGGGACGCGTCCTGCAGCGCGGCCGCGACCCAGCCCGGGCCGCCGGCGAGGAGCGTGACCGGGCTGTGCACGCACGTCGCCCAAAGCAGGCGCCCACCCACGGTGCACGTGATCTGTGCTGCGGCGCGGCTACGTGAGTTGGCGCTGCTGCGCATGGAGTTGGCGGCGAGGACGATCCTCTCCGGGACGGAATCAGGGTCGGCCGCGGTTGGGGAGTCAGAGCTGGGGATCTCGATCGACAGTTCCTGCAGAGACCCCGATTCTGTAGAATGCATGGGAAAGTGCACAGAACGGCGCACAGAACGGTGTCACTCTGCTATTGTCTCCTGTCCACACTTTTGTGCCCTCTGGCTGCTGCCGCCCGATTGTGTCTGATGTGATGCCCTATCCTTTCAAAACACAAAACAACTGTTGTGACAGCGCGGCACATCCATCATTCTGATGCATCAGCCTTAATTCGGATGCTCTGTGTCTGGCTTGCTGCTGTGCCGTGCTAATGTGCCACGCCTGCGGCACTGCCACGCCTGCGGCACTGCTGCATACACATGACCGGTGGCCAAGCCTAGCCTGGCCTGTCCATACTGTGCATGTCTGCATTCGTAAGAGCCCGGCCCAAGGTGCAGCCGGGGATTCCACAGCAGTCTGAAAGACCTCGCAGTTGTGTTGTGACACTGTACTGGCACATTGATGTGTATGGCACTCCGACACACCAATGTCACCAATCATGGTGTGCTACAGTGCTCATGCTCATGACACTGGTTCAAACAAAACCACCAACGACTGATCGGATACAATGAAATGTTTGTGGGAACCTAAGCGCAGACAGTGAGCAGGCGATCCGCGGTCGGATGGTAGAGGCACGTTTATCCCAACGAAAAGGGGTGAATGCATCATCACCGAATGCGGGATGTGTCGCGGAATGCAATCCGCGTCACACCCTTCCAGGACCCGGCGAGTGCTGACTGTGTGTTTGGTGTGCGCGTGGCCTGCGTGGTACTGCGTGGTGTGTCAGTGTCTGCTTTCGCGCTGGCGCTAGTTCATTCTGGCATTTGCTCGTGCGGCGCGTGGCCTTGGTGCTTACGGTGGCCGGTCTGTTTGTTGCCTGGTCTGTTGCCTCGGCGCTGCTGAGTCCTAGATCTATCACTGTGTAACACACACCCTTCCAAGGAACCAGATCTAATGTTTGAGATCGTGCATGCCACTGCCGATATCCCAGCACACAAGCACCCCAAGTGTAGTCATGGCAATCTCCCGTCGAACCAAACCCGTTTTAAGATCAGGTGGACGATGACCTAAAGTTGAAGCGGCACGTTGGATCGAACGTTATGCGCATGTGGTCCGAAACGCATGTTATCGGCCGTAACGATTGATGCCAGGTTTGTCGAGCAGGTATCTTACAGGTAACGCTCGTCTTGTCCCTGCGATGGGCCGATTGCGGTGCTGCCACCAGCGAGGCGCGAATGGCGGACGGCCTGTTTCGCGGCGGTCACCCAAATGTTGCAAGAGGTCAAACATCGTTGCCTGTCCGTCCCTGCGAATTGTCAGCACTTGCAACACACGCATCCGGCTACGAATTCGCGATCCACCTAGTCATAGGTCGATGCGATCCGCGCGATCACGCCGGCCATACATATCTGGCCATACCGGGTTGTTTCGCTGGCTCCGATGCTCATGCCGCCTCGACGACGACGGCAGCGCCCGCCAAATCGGACGAGATCCCTGATTGGCTGAATATCTGGCCGACTGCGTTACAGCGACGTTACTTCTTGAGTATCCTAAACTCGCAGGGATTGATACATTCGATATTTAAATTACGAGAAACGTTTGACGCTGTGCTTAACGAGCGACTCACCGGATGAGGATGCGACATCGATGTGGCTATATGGCATAACTCTCATGCGTGGAAACGGGCACATGGCCGCATCATGGACCTCGGCACACAACACAGGCCCGGCGTCACGCTGTCCAGCACGGGACAGGTCAACGCTTCGGAAACGGCGCTGTCTACAGTCGTTACTTCTCTGCTGACACTCAGAACATTCGATTGCTGACATGCCCCATTTGTAAATTGATTGGCCGCCACTTTGACATGGCTGGTGGATATCTTGGCAGTGACATGTGCCCCGCCGTATTGTGTTGATAGGAGCCAGGCGAAGGTCAACGATCCATGCCGCAAGCAGACTTGTGCACTGTGTCAGCTGCTGAGCTGTGAGGACCGCAGAGAGACTGACTGTCAGTTATGAGTGAGGCGGATGTGCGCACCGTTTGCACGCCTGGCAGAGGAAGGAGGGGGCTGACGTGATGTGCAGACGCCGCAGTGGCACCAGTTGCCACTGCTGGCACAGCAGCCAACGGCGCGGCTACAGCGACGACTGGCCGCGGTGCCGGTGGCAGCATGTCTGCCACGCGAGGCCGCTTTGCCACAACAGCCGTGGCCCCATCTCCAGGATGAGACCGCTTCTGGCCACCTGCTGCACGCCACAGAGCAACATGTCATCACTGACACGACCGCAGGCAGCGCAACATGTCATCACTGACATGACCGCAGGCAGCGCACTTCCTGCCATCCACACCAGACAGACTGCCGCTGGAATGCAGGTGCTGTGCTGCACGTGCAGCCGCACGCGGATTGGCCGATGAAACTTCAGCCAGTTCTGCTGCAGAGACAAGATATCCTGGCATTGAAGGCCGACACCACACGTCCCAAACCCCTCCCCCACTGTGCACCAGTGCGCCAGATGCGCCCGAAACCAAATATGCAGGCCCCAATGCTCAGTGTCAGCTGCCCAAGCCTCACCAGATTCTGATAACACGCACAGCCATCCCACTCAGGCCTGCTCCAGCGTCAAAGTGCAAGGAGCGGAACACACCGTTCTGGGCAAGGCTTTCCGAAACAGCCCCTGGTGCACCCTCTGCAGCGGGATCCAGCCGTGCAGAGAGACCCTTCCGCACAGCGCCGTCCCGAATATTGGCAGACGGTGCGGCACCATCCCCTGCATCAGCCCTGGCCCGGTTGGGGAGACTGGGAGCTTGTGCTGTCGCCGATCCGCGGCCACCGGCAATAACAGCGCTGCCCGCAGCACCAACACGGCGACTTGGCCCTGCCAAGGCTTCTGCTCCCTCCAGCAGCTGGTCGTGGCGGGTGGACGTGTTGCCATACAAATCCCGAAACAGTACGTCCACCTGTAGCCATAATCACAGGATTGAAGCGAATCTGCCTGATGCTTTCATGCGGACACACTGTGCACTCGAGCACAGTGTGCAAAACCTTGATGTGACAGGCCATGTGTTGGGACGCAACACGATAGCAGTTGTGCAAATCGGCGCTGAGCAACAACGACCCTGCTGAAGGACTCGGTAACAAGCACTGCCGTGAGACTGGAATGGCGAGTGCTGAGGACTCTGGTACAGTAGGGAAGATGATATTGTGAACACATGTGTAGTCAAATAAGACCTCGGCGCCAAAGACGTGGTGCATAGCGTCCGGGAATCGTTGCAGCCACACAAGGCAGCATGCTGTGCGCGTCTGGGCGCCGCATGCTGCCTATGACCCAGGCATCATGGGACATCACCTTATCATGGGAGAGGGCGGTCCCAAGCTCTGCATTTGTGAAAGTGACGGACGCGACAGTTCCATCTAAGCTGGCGGCAAGCAGGGTCAGGCCATCGGGGGACCAGGCGAGGTCGGACACTGAGGCTTTGAAAGCTCGGCGCATCACAAGCAGCGGCTTGCTCTCTCCTTGCGGCCAGATGCTCACGCTCTTGTCTTGGCTGCCAGCAGCCAGATACTGCTGCATGTATATTGGGTAGCTTAGCATATGTGTTGGCATGCGATGCGAGTGCCACATGAGGCAGGCTGGGACAGCCTGAGCGGACTCCACAAACCACTCTGCGAGCACTGGATAATCGACTGATTGACAAGCGAGGCCACAGGCAATCCCTCACCACCCTGCCTTTGGCAAGTCACAATCAGCGGCAACAAGTGCAGCATATCATGTTCGGCTGGCACACGTTTCGCTGCTTGTCTCGCCAGTTTTTGGTGAGAGGCAGCAGCCGCCACTACTGCAGACGACACGCATGAAACAGTCTAGCATGCATGCTACACCGAATGCGCACCCTTGCCACGTCCCCTTCGCCGTGCGCTCCACTGCGTTTGTCATCCTGCACGCCCTCTGGAGCGCTGAACACACAAGGTGAGTAGCGGCTGGTGACGACGGTGCCCTCGTGCCCGACAAGCTGCACACTGTTGCCCCACTGTTCCCGGTTGCAGAGCATCAGCGTGCAGAGATCGCCGTCGTTCGAATTCACAATCGCCAGCTGGTCGCCCAGAGCAGAGAACGAAAGCCTGCATGCGCGACACAAAGTTGGCTTCAGCGGAGCTGGCGATGAGCTGAATGCTTGATCCGGCATCCCTGCGGATCTGGGCTGTTGCAGCGACCATATATGGCAGAGACAGTGGCCATGCATGCATGCAGTTTGAGACACATCCGTTTTTGCATGTGGATACAATTTCCAGGCTAGTGCCTGTCGTGGCACAGTTTCACATGTGCAGTCTGGCAGTGCGGTGTTGGCTACCGTACGAAGCTGGATCCGCAACATTGCATTTGGCCCTTATGATCTTTACTCCGTTCGTAGGGCGGTTGTACCGATGTCAACATGGATCAGGGCAGCGACACGTGTGAGAGAAAGTAGCACACCGACAAAACAATGTCCTGGTGGACATGTGTTCAAGGTTCTCCTCAATTTTGGCCACGCACGACCAGTTGGTCGTGGACCACACACACACCGTCAGGTCTTCACCAAAGGATGCAACATATGAGCCCACCGGGTCCCACGCGACTCCTTTGACGAAGCTATCATGCGCTGGAAGTACTGCAACCGCGTGACCTTCTACAGCGTCCCAGATCATCACATCGGTGTCCAAGCTACAGGATGCCAACAGCGCACTGTCGGGGGACCAGGCCAGACCAGTGACACCGAGCTTGTGGCGTCTGCATGTAAAAACACAAGAGTTGGCACGAGCCAAACTCTGGCCGGAACCATAAGCCCGATCCCTGCTCCGTCTATGATGGCTGTGATCACACACCACTGAAATCAGCGTGAAATGCCATGCAACATGTGCACCATTGTCAAATAGGCACAAACCTTAAAGCTTTTGAAATCTTCCAGTTCTCTATGTTTGGGCCTTCCTCGCCAGCGCCGAAGCTTGTTCCCCCTCGCCCCGGCAGCAGCTTGTAAAGGAACACAGCCTGGTCATCGCCCGCTGACGCAAGATACGTGCCGTCTGGCGAGAAGCGCACACTGTTGATGTCGCTTTCGGTGTGATCAGTGAGTGTTGCCAACTTCTTGGGTAAAGACTTGTCTTGCTCTGCATGGTGGTTGAGCACGGCTTGCATCGTCCAGATTCGAACTTTGCCATTGCTGCCGGCCGTCGCCAGCCTGGCACCATCGCTACTGACATCAATAGAGTTGACAGCTTTCCCTGCATGCACGAGATACAGCTATGTGTAACGATGAATGTAGGGCCCTTGCTGCAACGATGAGCTCAGGACCCAGCTGCTCACCGCTAGCGCTCAACGCGAAATAAGGAGCCTTCCCGGAATGCAACACAATTGAGTTTTTCATCCATGCAGGGTCATGTCTGATCTGTTTAGGAACAGCAGCTGCGCAGCGTTCGGTGTGACTACTAGGGCGCGAACCGTCGTGATGAATCCAGGATGGCTTGTCGATATGCGGCATCACGTATGCACGCAAATTCGTATTTTACATGGAGTTGGGTGAAAACACGGCAGATCAGGCGACATGGTCAAACTGTGCTGTGCAATTTCATCTGCACTTCATTCTATAGCACATATAAACGCTTTGATCTAACTGCTGGTGACACATATGAGTGTGTGGTCAGGTTGCTGTGTTGTTTGGCGCTCGCGAGCGCAGTCCGTTGCCAGCGCTTTGAACAATGCGGTGGCCGGGCCGTGGTGGCCGTTGTTGTGAGGGACACCGACGAAAACGCGTTGTGCAATCCACTGTCAGAGCAGGCCATGCGTCCGCGAGAGCGCAGCATCCTACAGTGTCGCTTGCGGGCGGGAGCTAACAAATAACTTATCATTGTGCACTTCACGCCCTTCCTGCTGCATTGAGCCTTGGTGAGCTTTACTGCATGCTTGCTATATTGCATTCCTGCATTGCCAAGGCGCAGCAGCGCGCTGGGTCCGGCACGAGTAGTGCCGTAGAAGCACGGCACGAACTGGCTGAGAAGCATACAGTCGGAGCTGAGTGAACGTATTGCTTTATTGAATCCTTTCTCAACGCGAAATTGGAAGCATGAAGAGGAGGCCACGGAGCAATCCGGTATCAGCGCGTATCAAGCGCATGATGCAGGCTGATGAGGACGTGGGCAAGATAGCGGGCCCTACACCTGTGCTGATAAGTATGTTTATACCTGATAGCTTTTTGCGTCTGGCACGAACAGTGTACCGTTAAGATGGTTTCCACGCACGGGCTTCTGAAGGCGTGTGTACAAAGACTTGGTCAGCATTGATGTGATATGTGCAGGCAGAGCGCTAGAAGTCTTTCTGAAAGATCTTTGTGAGGGAGCAAGTGATGTTGCAGTGGAGCGGCAAGCACGCACGCTTACGCCTGGGCACATGTGCGTGTTCATGCCTGTCCGCTGCTTCGATCATCTGCAGCGCCTTACTGACAGTGAGATTTGAGTATAGGAAACACTACGTCTTAAATACGCCTCATTTGGATTTTTTGAAGGACAAATTTGCGGATGTTGCTGACCTCCCTGACCAGCCTGCAAAAAACAAGCCTGGGAGTTCGAAGCCGCCCGCTGCATCTCGGCCAGCGGCAGCTACAAAACCAAGAAAGCGCCAACGGTGTGACAGTCTACGGTGATTTTGTCAGCGGGCTCGTCAGAGGCTCGTAAGTAGAACAAATAATGCCTGTTATATGCAGTGTTGATGAGCCAGCTGGGTTGCCTTCTGGCGCTGAGGGTCAACACAATCCACCAGCCACAACCATACCGAGTGGGACTACCTTCGTCTCTCAATCTGGTGCCGCTTCACAGGTGTGCTGTTGTTCCGAAGCTTGCATTGAGAGCGGAGCACGGAGCAGCGTGGCACGCAGTGAAACTCATGCCTGCACTGAAGCACAAAGCAGTCACACAGAGAGTGCCCTTCTTTAGCAAAGGAGAGGGCCAAGCTACTGCGAATCCCTGATCCTCAGCCTTGCGAGTACTGCCCCGCCTGTTTCGCGCCTGACGCCGTTCTCAGTTGACTGTCCCATACTCGGCTCACTGTGAGAGCTGACGGGAAATTACAGAGCTCAAGGACAACGTCGCATACATCGTTCTCGTTACAATATCGCCGGTCACTCCCCTCTAAACCATGAGCCCTTTTCGTAAACCTAATGGCATTTTAGCACACAACATATCAGCAGTTCCTGCCTCGGCTGGATTGCTACCAAGTATTGTATTATGATTGTGCATTGAGGCACTGGGACATGGACTCACTACTGTTCCAGCTGCGACTAGTTTCTAACACAGCGATTTGTGATGCAGGCAACATTGGCGTCAGGAGCCGGTGCAAGTGGACAGGGCGCAGCACCAGTATCCCTGCCTCCTGGTGAAACGGTTGCTGTCACAGCTCCGCCACACAGTACAGCTGCTGAAGAAGCCCTAGGTCCGGCTGGAACTCCAATACAGGGCGGTGTGCAGCCTGTGGCCGCTCAAGTGGGCATCACTCCAATTATCCGATCTCCTGGTATCACTGCACACACCACAGTCGCAGCTGAAGACGACGACTACGATGCTGATTAAGTACTCTTTGCCTCGGATGTCTCCGACAATCATGCAGTCCCTGCATGTCAGCTTGACCTGTTCGGTGGAGAACCTGCATTTTTAAAAGGAGAGCGTCCAGTGTGGTTCCAAATGGTGAATTTGGTCTGTCACAGTGGAGCAAAACACTTGCCATAGCAAGTCCTCGTTGTGACTGCTGAACTCTTGTAACACGTGGCCGCACATGCTATTAGGTCCAGGCAGTTGTGGAGATGCTACATGCGCTGATCATGCGCACTCTCATCGAGCTTGTGTACGTGCATCACCGTTCTCCAAGTGCCTGTCCAAGGACTATTCAGCTGTCGATCTCGGCGGTCAGAATTTATTGCGTGGGTCTGTGGAGCATACAACCAAATGTTGTGGCACCAACCAGTCGCGCATACATTACGCCAAACTTGCACAGGGTGCACTGCATGTTTTTGCCGGGAGAAAGATCTGGCTAGTAAAGACGTAAGTAGAATGGGCGTATGTGCTGCTTGGCTCGCAATTTCTGCGGTTCCTGAAGCAGGCTTTGTGGGCAGACCATGTTCAGGTCGCCCAGCATTGCAGGTCTGGGAGGTGGTGCATTGTCATTCAAACAGCAGCATGTGATATTTCTGGACTATTATAGTTCTAGATTTGAACCAGTCAATCATATGTGTCTTTTGGGATGTTGGTACCTAGACGTTTGTCAATGACAATCTCAGTAGCAGCATTTGCCAGCAGCGAGAGGTTCGAAATGCATGGTGAACGACGTTGCTGCCATTGGCCAACATTGGATTGCATGACACAACAACATAACGCGATCAGGACGCGATCCCAGTACAAGAGGTTCCGGTTTGTTGAAAGATGTGGGAATCACTGCCTTCGCGCGCTCCCAAGATTGGAGAGTGCAAGATGATCGGTTGTCCTAAAAGCTGCAGTACTCGACGAGATCCTGCCTTCGATCCGGTTATTTACAAGCTATCTTCATACATTTAAAGTGTTGCATGCCATGCTGGCTGTGTAGTCTGGTCGATCTGGACGCCGGCGAGCCACAACAATCACGGACTCGAGCTCACCAAGACTTCACCGGCTGACGTCCTCCGTGACTACCGCTTTCCTTGCCTTGGCACGGCATTGCAGCAATCACGACTACCTCAGTGCTACGCTATGTTGATTGAAAATGCTCGTGTTGCCGAGACGAAGAAGAAGCTGGTGATAAAGGGTCTGAAACGTGTGACCATCTGCTTTGGCAGCGCCTGACCACGATTACCAGCTCTGCGGCTAACGTTGGGCCCACTCCGAATGTAATGCATTGGGAATCTATCTGTCACAGCTATTCATACCGGTGGAGCACCTTTGCGGTCATTGAATTATTGACGTGCACCTGTGCAGATCGACCAAAACTCCCGGAGGGCTTCGAAGGTGGGATCTGGGAGAAGCTCAGCCATGCAGTTTCAGCCGTCCAGAAGGCTGAAGCTGTTGGAACGAGCTTTGAAGAGCTGTACCAGGTGCACACATCCGACTCAACAGAAATGCGTGTTCCCTCATTCTGGCTATCACCCTGCTAACAGGCACCCATGCTCACGCGCACTGGATACTCCAAGTCTTGATCCAGTGGCAGTGTGGGCTTTCTGTGATGTATCTTTAGTATTTTGCGATTCGGTGGCTGGTCCTGTTCAAAAGGCTGTGCCCGCACTCCGCATGCGTAAAGACCATGCCAATGCCCATTCCATCCAAATACAAACTGCAGACCTGCCTCACCTCTGCATTTCCGTTCCTTGACGCCATGCTCCATCCACTTGTAGTTGGTCCTTGTGGTCGACCCATACCTGAACATCTGTGCGTTCTCCCTGGAACGACTCTTTCTGTCTCAGAGCTGCTGACAGATAGCAACAAACGCACGATGGTACAGACCATATCACCCAGTTGACCAGGCTGAGAGCTATGTGCAGGCAGTGGAAAGCATGTGCGTTCACAAGCGCGCAGGGTCCCTGTATCACAAGTTGCAGGATGCTTGCGACAGTCACACCAAGGACACAGTCGCAGCATTGTCCGACCATCTCAGCCGGGGAGACGTTCCCTTCCTGATAGCCGTGGACGCAGCATGGAGGCGGCACTGCGAGCAGATGATGCTGATCAGGGCTATCTTTATGTACCTGGACCGCTCGTATGTCGCAGTGGTTGCGGAGGCGAAAGCTCGCAGCATCTTTGACATGGGCCTCCGCCAGTTCAGAGTGCACCTTGAGGGGGACACCAAGGTGAGCATCCTCTGCCTGACACCTGAGTGTGCAGCATCTTGGGCCGATTCGCATTGACATGTCGCCAACAGCACTCGCCGCGGAACATTTGTTAACTGCGCAGACAGCCATTGGCTAAGGCATGTCCATTCAGCTGCTGTGTGGAGCAAAACACCACAATTCACGGCAGTTTGTGTTATTCTGCAACCGAATCTGCAACGCCAATGATGTATGTGCACGCGAGCGTAGCAGTCAAAAGTGCTTAATATTGCTGCGGCAGATGTTGCTGCGCCCATGTGCGATGGTGAGAGGTCTCTTCAAGGAGAGATGTCTCCTCTCGTGTCGCACCTCCCCTTGGCGTGCTATTTGCCCGCTTTCCGACCATGCACAATGCCACACCTCTTGCAAGGTGTCTTCATTCATACCACAGGAGCTGTTCCAGCCACAATTCCAGCCACCATTCCAGCCACCATTCCAGCCACCATTCCAGCCACCATTCCAGCCACCATTCCAGCCACCATTCCAGCCACCTCTCCAACCGTTCGGTCCACTCAATGTACTCGCCTATGCCTGAGTGGTGCTAGGAATGCTGGCCCTTGCCCGGCTGCATCCCTGTAGAAGCACGATTTCCCACCAGCCGCATGCCTCAGGCCCTGCATTACCCCTTAGTGATGCACGCGACACGATCTCTGTCCCCAGCACAAGCCGACCACTGCCGACCGCGATGCAAACCAATGCCGAGCGCCTGATAGCCAGTGGCATCGCCCCGGCACTTGATGCATCGCCTGGGGCACCGGGTGCAGAACTCTCAGACTCTGGCCTGGGGCTTGCTGGTTTGTGGACTGTGGTGGTTCCACGCCACTGACTGGCTGCGGTGCTCTCGGGCGATCGCCGAGGGGACATGCATGCATGTGCATGCCACAGCCGTGTCTTCAGGCGCGCAGTGAGAGCAGCCCTCACATGTGGGCTGTGATCACAGCCTCGCCAAAACGCACATGCACCTGTGATTGGCTCAAAATACACAACACTGCCATGCCCTGCGTTTCAGCACTAGGACAGCGCATGTTTGTGTGTCACGATGTTTCGGTGCGGCCGGGCGTGTGCAAGCATGCGTGCAGGCGCGGACTCCTTGTCTGCGCCCGTGGCGTGCCTGCTCACCCTGACGTACCACACGCTTGGTGCGGCATTTGGCCAAGCAGGGCAGGCGTAGTTGCGCTTACCGTGCTTGCAAAGGACTGAACCCCTCATCTGAGTTTTTGGCTGTGCATTCCCAAATACAGCAGCTTTGATGGACGCTTTTGAGAGCAGTCGTCTGATGACGCGGTCCATTAAAAATGCAAGTATAGAGTACGTGGCTAGGAATTTGAATTCCACAGCCCTGGCAGCAAGCTGGTCGTGCAGCGTTCACCAGCCTGCATCTGTGCAGCCCCACAGCACAGATGCCACCTGTGCCACCTGTGCCACAGCGGTGCTCGCATCGGCAGGCCATGCGGAAGCTGCACCAGATTGTTCGCATTTTGACAATGCAGAGCACTGTCGCACAGTCCCAGGGTTCACTGTCAGATGCATGGACCACCAGCCCCCGTGTGTTGCTTTTGAGAATCCGTCAGGTAATCTACAGAGACAGCTTCTGTCTGGCATGCTGTAGCACGAGCGCACCCGTCCGGCATGAGTATCGGTGCACTCGCCACACAGGGCTGCTTCAGCTGCGTGCTGTGTGCTGTGTGCTCTGCGCGGCATGTGTAGGTCTCACAGACGCCTGGTCGTAGATCGCCGACGTGCCCGCTGCAGGTCATGCACAAGACCATCCAGGCGTGCCTCAACCTGCTGCAGCAGCACCGCGCGCACGAGGTCATTGACACGGCGCTACTGCGCTCCATGCTGCGCATGCTGCGCGACCTCGGCGTGTACATGACACGCTTCCACGACCCCTGCCTTGCGGGCGCGGACGCGGCGTACACGGCACAGGGCCAGGAGCTCGCCGGCGGCGACCTGCCGGTCGCGGCGGCGCTGGCGCAGGCCGAGATGCGGCTGCAGGAAGAGGAGGCGCGGGCGCGCGAGTTTCTGGACACAGCGACTCTCGAGCCGATGCTGGCCGTGGTGAAGCGGCGGCTGCTGGAGGAGCACCTCCGTGCGTTCATCGCGCGGGGCCTCGGCGACCTTCTGGAACAGCGGCGGCATGAGGACCTGGCGCGCATGTACCGTCTCGCACGTGCGCCGCTCTCTCTCTCTCTCTCTCTCTCTCTCTCTCTCTCTCTCTCTCTCTCTCTCTCTCTCTCTCTCTCTCTCTCTCTCTCTCTCTCTCTCTCTCTCTCTCTCTCTCTCTCTCTCTCTCTCTCTCTCTCTCCCTCTCGCTCTCACCAGATAACAGACACCTATGCTGTGCATATCCTGCATGCATGCTAGCAGTCCGCTGCTGCAGCACTGCAATCAGTGGTCCTCACATGCTGTGAGTTGCTATACGTGCGTTGTGGTTACACTCACAGAAACTGTTGACAGTGAACACTGTGGGCAGAGAAAGCACATGTGTGTTGGTGATGGTGATGGTACATTGGGTAATTCCACAAGGAACCCTGACCAAATTCATGTATGAGCTTTGGGGTGGAATTTATTATCTGCAATTTGTTGTCTGTGGCTGTTCCTCACACTGAGATGTGCAACATGTGCCATGATATGATGGTCACCTCAACTTGAAGTGTGCCCCCCTTGTGGCACGTGGCTTGTGTGTGTGTGGCATGAGGCTTGTGTGTGTGGCACGTGGCTTGTGTGTGTGTGGCATGTGGCTTGTGTGTGTGTGGCATGTGTGTCAGTGGCAGATGCAGAACAGCTGGTTCCTGATTACATAAGGGTGGGCAGCAGAGATAGCCAGCCATCTGCATTGTAGTGTTTGCAATGGGGAGGTTATGGTGACTTCTGTTGTCTGTTTGCGACTGTAAGCCGTGATCAGCTGTGGCCATGCAGTTGCTGTTATCACAGGGCACTACCAGTTTGGAGTTCACTAAGCCAATGACACATGTGCAAACTGCCGCCAGCTCAATTAGCTCATCTTTTTCATGAAGCTGCACATGGTTTGTGATGTTCAAGAGAGCATGCAGGTGTATACATGTCTGCACCCACAGATTGCATCGGGAGTGTGGGATGACGGTTTGGGGGTTCGAAAACCACGAGGTAGCTGATGAACGTTCGTAGGACACGAGGGTATCAAATGGTCACGTGGGGTTAGTGGGGTATTAATAGATAGAGGGTGTGGGTAACCTCCACATGACACCAGTTTAGCTTTACCATGTGGTACTATCACACCTCAGGATCAGACAGCTAGCCAAACAAAGGACAATAATGACCAGCTAACGGTGTTAAATTCACATTTACATTTACTTACCTGAAATACCATGTCCAGGGTAGCACGGCTCACGGGTGCGCAGTTCGTGCCAGGTGATCGCCTGGCCGGCTCGCATCTGCTGGGTAGCATGTGAGTCTAGACTCTAGTTGTACGTTCGCTTGGTGCACTGGATCGGAGCCCCTCGATGTAACAGTACATTTACTTACCATTGAGACTGGCTGCTGCAAGTTATACATGAACACACATGTACACAGATGTAAGATCAGGTAGGTGTGCTGTGACCAGCTGTGTCCCTGTACTGTAACTGTCTCTGAATGAGTCTGTGTGCTTGGGATCCCTAACCATTCCAGAAAGACCCGATGGGCACCCACCAGTATGCAGTTTGCAGATGTACGGGTGTTCCACTTGTTAGTGTATATCACGGGTCAAGTGCAGATGCACGGACAGAGGTCCGTTTTGCAGTAGTACAAGTAGTGCTAGGGTTCTGGACAGATCTAGAGTCTGTTGATGCTTGGTCGTGCTCGTGTGGATTATGCAACAGTCGCGCGTGCTGTAGCGCTAGCTGCGCATTCTACTGTGAGAGATACCGTTTGTGTAGTCCACAGTGGACCTAGTGGAGCCTGCACGCGTGAGCATGAACGCTGATGAACGTTTGCAACGTGGGGATATCTTACACTCTCGCACACCGTCATCTGTTGTGTTCTACCACCTTGTGGAGCATACATCTGTAACGTATCTCTCTCGCACACCGTCATCTGTTGCGTGTTCGAATCAAAACGTCCATGTGTGGAGCGGATATCTGATTGAGGTTTACGCGTGTGTTATCAACGGATTGTTCGATCTTCTGTGTGATGGTGGACTCGGCCGCGAACTCGCACTCATTTCCGCATGAAGTAGTCCTTTTACGTGTTTCACCCGTCCAGTCCCCTCGGGATACCCTGCGTCACACGGACTACACGAGAACGGGCGTTCGGAGCTACCCACGACGTTCCACTCGTTCTCACTGTGTTACCACATACCAGTGACCTACACATCTACAGGGGCTCCACACGCCCGTACAAGTGCCACAGCGGTATCCCATTGCCATTGGCCAGTGTGTGGTGATACAGATCACGACGCGCTACACGACTAGACTATTGTGAAGGCTTCGATATAAGGGCAGATTTCAATTCATAGAAGTTGAACGTGTGTGCGCACAGATACCGCCATGGGGTGGCCCGGTGTCGCGATGTGTCGAAAGCTGGCCATGGACTCGGCCGACTTGCGAGCGCTCGGGTGCGACCGACCTCCCTCATGCATGAGGCCTCGAGCTCACAGCCTCAGCTTGATCGGTCCAAGAAGTCAACCAATTATCATCTGATCTGCGCGCCGCAGAGTTTCCAGGTGATCTAACCGCCTGCCCACGCCATCCTCGTGATCAGGCCGGTGGTACCTGGTCCTGTGACTGAAATCGACCGAATTGCTGTTCTGCGGACATGCTGCCGACATTGCGACAGCAGCACCCGGCTCATGAGCAACGGGCGGTTTGGACTGTCAATAGCAATGCTTGCGGTTGATAGTAGATTATGTGCCTTTGGCACAAACGACATGTGCGCACATTCGAATTCCTTCCACAAGCCGTTGGTAAATCACCGGTGATTCGTCGCCCACGTAGCTATTTTCAAACACCGTCAGTCAGTGAGCTATAGGCGCATGGGGGCGCAAGGTGTCAACGCGTTCGTACGAGCAATTGTCCGCGTAGCGATGTGCACCATCAAGACCATGCTTCTCGCGATCGATCGACAGGTCGAGCCATCTGTCGAACTGGCCAAGGCGTCGAAGACCTACTGTCGCTAACACGTATAGACGGACCCGACTATAAGTGAAGGTATACGTTGCCGGACGCTGCAATGCGTTGTATAGTAACGTATACCACCACTCTCGCTCGATCCGTCGGCTGCCTGATCATGCACAGCGTGGCCGTGATCATGAAGTGTGCGCCGCGCGGTCGCTGCATCCGAGTGCGCCTCCTGCGACACACGCGGACCAGCTTCTGTTGCCCTCGCTGCCGGGCTATTGCGTTCATCTCCGTGTAACACACGCGGACCAGTGTGTATGGTTACAGTTGATGTCAATTACGAAGTAGGATGCACGTAGGATCCCGCGGAGCCCCGTCGCGTTTTTAACAGACGCACCGCAAAACGTTCACAAACTGCATCTGCAAACAAAGCGCACTGAGCTGTTCCGGAGCTGTGCTCCACCAGTGGAGCACGACTGGACAACTGCACGCTGCGCGTTGTAGCTATGACATGTGATGTGCGGTCTTTACCAGGACTACTCGTATGCAGGGCTGGTACACCGTGGACCGGACCTTCGGAGCGCATTCCACGGCTGGATCCTTGCCACGGGCTCAGCTCTTGTCATTGATCAAGAGAAGGATGCGGCGCTGATCGAGACGCTCCTGAAACTGAAGATTGCGCTACACGAAATGCTGGACGGGCCGTTTCGACAAGACGCATCGTTTGCAGACGTGCGCCCAGCCTCCTGCCTCTGCGCGCGCCAGCTGCGTCTCGCTCGGGGCCCGAGGGCCTGTGTGAACTCGCCGTCGCAGGGGACTGCCGCTGTGCGCAGCTGCGCACTGCGCAAGCGCCGGCGACTGCCATCTCTGCGACGCCTGAACCCGAATCCTGCACGAAGTAAACTTACCACCCGTCTCAACGCATCATAATGCATTCCATGCTGCAGTAGCGAGCTTGCAAGCGCTTGTCTGATGCACATGCGCCAGTCTCACTAGCAGGTCACGGTGACCTGCACCTGTTGCGCGCAACAGATCGCAAGAATTGCGCCTCTCCCACGTCGCAGCTGTCGCGACAAGTCGCTGCTGCAGACCGCGAACGCGTGCGCCCCATTCGCACGTACGTGTGCGCCTCCGGATCAATCAGAACAATCTAGTGTGCTGGAGGTGTTTGCACTCGCTGTCTGGCATGCGCTGCAGGGTGCAGTGTTGAGCACACAATAAATTAGCCGAGAATGGCAGCTGTAGGGCAACCAGTCAAGTTAGCCTCAGGTGCTTCTGCTGCATCACTGGGTGGGCTCCTGGGTCGGACCTGTGCTCACAATGGGGCGAGGCGCGGCTGGCGTGGTCCATTGACCCAGTTAACAATTGCCATATCCATTCAATACATGCTGGGGTTGGAGCTGCCTCCATCCCGGCACGCCGTCTGTATCCACACCTTTCCATGCGCGCAGCCCGTCCAGCTCCCAACCTGTCCTACCAGCCATGCCTGTTCGCTGGTTCCCGTCAGAGACGATTTTCCGGAAGGCGTTGTCGTTAGGCGTTGCCGGGCACAGCTCCAGTCCAGCCCTGTACGCATGCTCGCGCGAGTATACCGTGCAATGTGACAGTGTCAATGCTCGGCACAGGCGGCGCAGCCGTGCCCACCCTGTATGCACCACCGCTGCTCTGGGCAGAAGCGGTCCATGACAAGATCATTTACAACAGTGTCGCTGTGCCCGGGCCACGCTTTTGGCGCACATGCCTGTGCACGGGACATGCTACATGATGCTAGCTGCATGAGGACGATGTGCCTCTCATGTCCTGAGAGAAGCGGCCCGTGTCCCCAATGTGCCACATGTGTCAGGCCCTCCGCCATTTGTGTCTTGAGTGCTGCAGACTCTCTTCCAGCGCCCCGTGCCGGTGCCGCCGCAGCCAACATGCCACAATTCCAGCACTTGTGCCACTCTTCTGTGTGACATCTTGCCCCGGTCTGACGAGCCCAAGTTCTATGGCTGCACAGCGCACGGCGCACCCACACGCGGCACAGAAACCCGGATTCACCCGAAAGTGAATCTAAAAGCGACACCGCAGTGCCTGGCGCGTGCAGGCGGTCAGGGAGGCATTTGAGAAGTTCATGAACATGCGGGAGAACAAGCCTGGAGAGCTCCTGGCGAAGTACCTCGATGGCAAGCTGCGGACGGGCACGCGCAAGGGAGGCACCGAGGCCGGCTTCGAGGCTGAGCTCGACCAGGCCCTCTTCCTCTTCCGCTACCTGCAGGTGCTGCCCGCCTGTTGCCATCTGATCATCATTACTCACGCACACGTTGCTGTATGTGGTCATCTGATATTTAGCTGATGTGGCACAGGCGCGTCATTAGCTGATGAGCTGGCCGTTGCCCAGCAGTGCACAATTCAGGATCGCAATCCCAAAATCCTGCACTGCAGTGCTGTTGCTCTTCCGGACTAGTGTGGTCAATTGTTTGACCTAAGCTGATCGACCAGTCCATACCAGTCCATGTCAATCCATGCTCATTGTCAGTTGATTAAGTTAATTGGTGTGTGGACACTGGCAACTTGAGGCACGTGGCTGCATGCTTGTATGAGCCACAATACAGTGCACTATTTCTAGAGATTCAGCCTGTCATCCCTCACTGTCAGCCCATGTTGAATGCCCAGCTCACCATGCATGCCATGGGTGCATGGGATGGGGCTAGCCCTGTCATGTTCAGCAGCCCGGGCTGCTGAACATGCTATCGCCCCTTGCATCCCAGGACTCTTGTACACCACAGTCATGTGTCATTTCTTCCTGATACTCTGCATGGTCAATCAATCAGAGCAAGTCTGCGCTGTGCATGATTTCACATAGGCTGTCAACAGGCTTTTTCGTTACATCACCACCAGCACCACAATGTGCACAAGCCTTGCCACAAACCCCTGCATGCAACAAAACCATCGCTCAGGCTGGCCCTTGGAGCTTTCCTCCTGAAAGCTTGTTAACAGCAGTTTGCAGCAGCACATGCGATGATACCTGCCACACTGGGTGTACTCACACCAGAGAGTGTGCAGGTGTGACTCTCGTGCAGCCAGCATGCTGGCCACTGTGAAGCACTCTATTGACTCTGCTGCATGCAACTGAGTTACACGTAGCCTCAACCACATCCACGCGTCACAAGCACGAATGTTAACTTACATGTGTGCCACACTTGTCGCATGGGGATGCAAGCCTGGGGCAAACTCAGCGTGTGCTGTGTAGATGGCCACTGTGCATGCTATGTGTCAGCTAGGACTGTACATGTGAGTAGCTCCCTATGATTCGTACAATCATGCCTCTATTTCCTGTGCTGCTACGCTTTGACCTGGTTTTTAATTTTGGTCGCCAGGACAAGCACGGCTCACTGGCAAGCAGTGGCTGAAGACTCCACAGGGAGGTCTGCACTCTTGAGGAACAAAGGAAACGCATGGCATGTGCGCGTGGTTTCCACTCGATTGCAATCCTAGTGCGTCTGATCAACACATGTGTGATCAAGCGGCGTAGGCAATGCCTTCATGGCAATGCCTGGATGAACCGGCAATGCCTCGATGGCAATCACTTGAACACAGGACCGCACACCGTGCAGTGCCCTGTCATGTGCTGCTGCGCTGCGGGTGGTGTCCTGTCATGTGCTGCGCCACACGTCGCCGTGGCGTTGATGCATGATCTCCGTGCAACACGTCAGGCAGAGCGAATGCGCGCAGCTGCTCGCCTGTGCATCTGCATGCTCAGCTGGCAGAGCTCGCTGGTGCAGGGGCCAGCAATTACTGCTGCAACGAGTGCAGTGTTTCCGATGTCCGTGTGTCTCTACTCTACTCAACAACATGGGATAGTGTTGCATTTGCGGCACGCAATGTTCAAAAGCGAGGCACTGTGCTTGTGCTGTTGCTTTTCAAAAGCTCAACGCGTTTTTACAAACTCCAGTCGAGTACAATGCGTTTTGAAGGCACACACTGCACGTCCATGGAGCTGAAGAAATCCGTGCGGAAGTTTCTCCAAATGCGAGCATCACTTGCACAGTTCAGTTCTTGGTGTCTGTGCGGCAGGCCTCCGTTGCAGCGTGGCGCCGCTCGCCGTGTGGCATCGCTCGCCGGGAGGCGTTTAGCTTCGTAGCGCCTGTCGTTACACACTGCTCTATCTTCTGAAGGCGGACTGCACCCGTCCTCACACACATCTGTGTCGCCTCTAGGCGGGCAGCTGTTTATCGGCAGCGGTTGCCCGGAAGCCGACAGCCTGTACATCAGCAAATCTGGGTGCTTGTTGATGGACGCGTGCCTGCGGTCAATACTGCTGCGGCACAGTTCTGCTGCGGCACAGTGGCCTGTGGTCAGTTCTGCGGCGGTGCAGTGGTGCACTGCAATGCTGGTGCAACGGTGCGGGCAGCATCCCCCTATAGAGCACCTGTGCCCACGTCGCTAACAGCATGTGCATCGTCACTGCTGTCGTCACCGTCCCCTCCGCTTGCATGCATACATTTGCCCCGCCTGGGCTCACCAGAAGCTTCTGGGCACGTCATTGCTGTCGTCAGCTTCCACTCTCCGCGGACGCACGTGAGTCTTCTGCGCAGGCTGTGCTGACACGCTGCGGCACGCTGGCAGCTGGGCCTCACGCAGTGCGGAGGCGGCGGCTGCGTGAGGTCGCAGCATGGGTTAACGCCAGCAGCCCCGCCGCCGCATCCAATGGGCCACCACAGACAGATGTACACCGGACACTCTATCTGCATGGATATGGATTAGTTTTGCTCGGCATGCCCTGCGTGGTTGCGGCCATAGCCCCTGTTTTCAGCAGCTGCCGCAGCAGCAGCCATGATCCCCCGACAAGGCGCGGAGTGGTGCAGGCGAAGGACGTGTTTGAGGCGTTCTACAAGAAGGATTTTGCGAAGCGGCTGCTGATGGACAAGTCGTCGTCGATTGACATGGAGAAGAGCATGATTGCGAAGCTCAAGGCGGAGTGCGGCGCGCAGTACACGTCCAAGCTCGAAGGCATGTTCAAGGACGAGCACCTGTCGAAGGACATCGCGGCGGCCTTCAAGGCCTCCGAGGAGTACGCGCAGCTGCCCCGTGCCATGGACGCCAACATGCGCGTCCTCACCGCTGGCTTCTGGCCGTCATACCCCGTCGTCGACATGAAGCTCCCGGAGGACATCAAAAAGTGCGCACCTCCCCCGGCAGTCGCTCCGCCCTGTTCGCTGTCCCGTGTCCTCGATGGTGAAGCTGTACAACTACATAGTGTAGAGTGTCTAGATGTTGCGCAGTGACAGCGCATCGCCACTGCCAGACCCCCGTCCAGCTCCTCCCTTGCTACTCAGCCTCTCTGCGGCTTCCTCAATGCCTCGCGGTGACTTCCGCGCTTTGCCGCATGTTCGATTGTCGGCTGTCTGCGCCGTGCGGGAGCGGCCAGGCATACGCGGATCTGCGCCAATCATGGATCCAGTTTGCGAGTTCGGGCACGTGAGCTGTCATATGTGATGGGGGGAGCTGATCAGCGGCAGAGGCTGCGAAGTGCAGCGGGTGCGCTGGCATGCATGCGTGTGTGTGCGGGGCCGGGTCAGGGGAGGTGGCGGCTGGGGCTGCCTGCTGCCCGGCTGTACCTGTCTGCTTGCTTGCTCAAGATCACCCATGTCAGACGTTCAGATGAGAATCATGCAGCGATGGCGGACAGCCCTTGCTCACATGTGTCCCCAGGCCACTTGCACTGGCTGCACCTCCATTGCAGGCGCTCGCAACTGCCTTTTCGCACCATTCCATCACCCCGCCCGCTTGCATCCGCACCCCACAGCCACAGTGCCATCACGTCCATGTGACACCCAGGTGTACCAACACGCCGCAACGCCCATACTATCAAAGTGGTACATCACCCATGAACACACCAGGATTTTGCCACGTCTTTCCGCTAGCTCCGCCCGGCGTGGTATACAACACGTGCCCCCCCCCCACCCACCAAACACATGAGCAACATGCGTGTGAGCCCCACAAACACATGTGCACGGGGTGTGCAGGGGCCGCGAGGTGTTTGAGTCGTACTACCTGCGCCACCACAGCGGCCGCAAGCTGACGTGGCACAGCGGCATGGAGCAGTGCACGCTCAAGGCCGTGTTCCCAGCGTGCGGCGAGCGCGAGCTCGTCGTTAGCATGCACCAGGCGGCGGTTCTGCTGCTGTTTGTGCGCGCGGACAGCCTCTCCTTTGACCAGATCGTCGACCTGACCGCGCTGCCCGTGCCCGAACTCAAGCGCACCCTCCAGTCCCTCGCCCTCGGCAAGGTGCGGCGCCGCCCTACCATGCGTCTGCTGTTCACACACGGCCATGCTACTGGGACTTTTTTGCTTGCTTGCTTGTGGTTGCCCTCGCTGTTGCGCTCCTGCGTCTATAGTCATGTAACACCGCCACGCGGCTGCCTGCAGCACATCTCTACGATGTACTCCACTGCTCCATAAACTGCCGTTTGATCGGAGCACATTGCATTGGAGGTGGCCTGCGTAGGGCAACATCTGCTGTGTACACCGCTATTCTGCTTGTGAGTCTGTGTGCTGGTGCGGTGCGGCCGCCCCTCGTGATCACGCTCGAATGTGTGCTGGCACACAGCACCGCGACTGTCGCACAGCACAGCACAGCACAGCAGCTGGCTCCCGGACGCAGCTGGGTCACCGCCTGGAGTAAAGTTGGCGCCACGTGGTTCTACCGTTGCTTGTTTTATTTGATGCACTGGACTGTGTACTTGCGGCTGCGGTTGTAGCGCGTCGTCTGCTTTGCATGCGACGGTTCATTCGAAGCCTGGTGCTGTGTGGTGACGCGCTGCAGCCCCTTGCCCTCATCCGCTTGCGGCCCGGCAGTCGGTAGCTGGACGGCGCCGCGGTGCCGTTCCGCGCCGCTGTGGAGCCGGGCAAGCATGTGTCATGGCAGGCAGTGCTGCCAGCTGGTGCTGGGGCTGACTGTGCCGGTGATTGTTTGTGCTGCTCACCGTGTACGTGTTGCTCGGTTTCATAGCGACGACCGTAGGTTGCCGGGCGGGCCTGGCAAGAGCGTGCACGCGGGGGCCAGGCCACCATGATCCGCCCGGTAACAAGATGTTGTCATTTTGTAACCTGATGGGATCGTAAATTGCTCACAGCTCGTCAGGCCATGCTACTTTGGCACGCTATGGCCGAATGTACTGCATGCTGTTCCATGCATTGCGGCCTCTTGCGATGCGAGGCTACGCTGTGCTGCGTTGGAGAGCGTGTTGCAGCGCCGCAAGTGCAACAATTCAGAAATTCCATACTCTGAAGTGGTGGTCTGCAGTGCGGATTCCGGCTTGATCTGGTCGAACGCTGGGTGTTAGATCACCATCATACAAACAAGCCCTTTCTGAATCAATCCTGTGTTGTGTTCACAGGACTTTGTGAACCGGTAAACCGCTTCCTACTTCCTCAGGGAGCGAAACCGGGGCTCTACTTGTCCATGCTGTGCACGACAGTCGCACGAGGGGCCACACCACAGGCGGGCTGTGCTGTGGAGACATGCAGGCTGTGGTAGCGCAGCACATGCTGGCACGCGGTGGGGGGTGGTGCACCTGCGGCCACGCTTGCGACTGCTTCCGACTGAGTGAGCCGTGCTGCGCAGACGCGCGTGCTGCGCAAGGAGCCCAAGGGCAAAGAGGTGGACGACACGGACTCGTTCCACTGGCGGGGGGACTTCACAACGGCGCTCTTCCGCGTGCGCATCAACCAGATCCAGAGCAAGGAGACGGTCGAGGAGAACAAGCGCACGAACGACCAGGTGCTGCAGGACCGACAATACCAGATCGACGCCGCGCTCGTGCGCGTCATGAAGTCGCGCAAGCACCTCAGCCACAAGCTGCTCGTCCAGGAGGTCATGCAGCAGCTCAAGTTCACGATCAAGGCCTCGGACCTCAAGAAGCGGATAGAGAGCCTCATCGAGCGGGAGTACCTCGCTCGCGCCGAGGGCCACCAGGACATGTACAACTACCTCGCGTGATCCCGTGCTGTGCATGCTGTGCGCTGTGTACGCTGCGTGTGATTTGGATGCTGTTGGGACTGCTGAACAGGCCGCGTACCGGGCATGATTCGATCATGGTCTGCGCCTGTGCATGCCGTGCATGCTGTGCTGTGGGGATTGAGGGGGGCAGGGGGAGTGGGCAATGGCATGGTGTGCTGGCCTGGTGCAGGTGTAGACACGGGGTGTAGGAGTTGATGAGGGTGGGGCCGGGGGGCCGAGGGTGCAGCACATGCATGCGTAACATGTGTGACCAGGGGGGCCGGTGTGGTCATCGTGCGAAATGTGGGTGGTGCCGTTCAGAAGCGTCCGTGCGGCTCGGCACCCTGCACACAAACCCCACTGCAGGATTTCAGCGCAGAGAGGTGGGACTTGTGTGCCTGGGCGAGGGGCCCCCGTTCGGGGCACGTGCGCCCTTGGCACGTGCACTGTACTGCTCCTTTGGCACTGAGGCGGGACATGGTGCTCCTCATGCACAATCATGTTCATAATATGGCTGTCGTTGGCAGGTGGCCATGCAGGGGGGGTCCGTGCGGGAGGAGCATCTGCTAGCATGGTCAAGCATGGGCTGCATGGGCAGGAGTGGGATGCGAACTACCGGAGTGGGACGCAGACGCGGTCTGTAGATGAGGGGAAGGCTCAGGACGTCTCTCTTGGCGCTTCGTCTGCGAAGTGCATGCTCTGGTCTGCATGGGATGTTGTGCGAGAGGGGGCTTGGGGCGCATGCTGGGCTCAGAGTCATTTGAACAAGTCCTGCTCTGGTGGAGCCGACAGCTCCAGGCATGGTCCTCGCTGCATGCCGAGCAGCTGGGATCTGCCATTCAGTTTCGCTGTGGCGAAAGCAGAGCGTCGGCATCTCTTTGTTTTGGTAGCATTGTTTGTGGTGGGCGCTGGCAAGAGTCCCTGCACCACTGATGAGGGATTCTTATTTGTTTGTGTGTGTACTCTGTTGTGGGTACGCGTGATACCAGTGTGCCTGCGATTGTAGCTGAATGTCCCCGAATGCTGTGTAAAGTTGAGCACTGCTGTGCGGTCGCGGAAAGGGGAGGCGTCATTTGTGCTGTATTCAAGCGCTGTTGACAGTCGGGCAATTGCATGGTGGACCATTGGAAACAATCCGTGCAAAGTGCGCACATGGAGGCTCATAGCTCGCACTCACGAGTAAAGAGGCATGCAAGTCGTCTACGCAATCATGCATTTGAGTGGTTTCCATATCAGAGCTTCAACTGCTCGTGGCCGCAAACTGGTGATGGTGCTCACTCATGGACACTGACCAATGGTATACGGTGACTCGTGAACACCGCAGTCCAGGCAAGTGTAGACCTGGCTAAACCTTGGACAAATCAGAGCGAAGACAAATGTTCATGGGCTTCGCGTTGCCGCAGCCATGATGTATGCTTGAGTTCGTCTTGTGTGGCATGTTTGTGGCGCCAGTTGTGTCCAATGTTTGTTCAAATATAACAAAACCGGAGAATGTCGCGCCACTTCGTTGTCAGGCAACTTGATTCATATCAATAGTGATGATAAAATCACCGCAGCGCTTGCGCGCTGGAGGTGTGCGCGTCCCTGCAGGCATACGCGCTCGTCAGGCCTCGACCGACCGTCCAGATGTTGGTTTCGTGAAGAACAGTCCTTCCTGGCGCATCGAGCACCCAGCACGTCAAAGCACTGCTGTATGGGCGCAGTCTTCTGATGATCCTGTTGCCGTGCGTCCTCGTGACCAAAGTGCAGTGCCGAAGCAGTGGTGTTTTTCCTGCGAGCAATATGTACTTGCCAGTTCCAAGGTAGCCAGGGCAACGTACCAAGTGTGCTGCAAAAGAAGACTCAATGAGCTATGTGTGACATAGGTCCAAGACGTAGAACTGTTTGCGGGGCAACCCGGTCGACCAGTCTTGTTTTACCTGCCAGGTGCGCACTTCAGCATGGCACCTTGTGCACCGTACATCGCGCGGAATAAAACAACACAATTTGGCCACATATGTACCAATAATTGTTATGCTGCTAGTATCTGGGACTGGCGTGTTCCAGCAACATAATGCGTGCGGGTCTATTCAGGCGCAGACGGCACTGCTGGGGGAATAGCACCGCACTTGCGGTCCCTCCGTGCCCATGGGTTCGGCGTCAGATGCGCAGTGATACCCAGCACGAATAGGTCTGGCTGGCTTCAGCTGACGGACGCAGTTGCACCCATGCTGGCGCGCGCGACCCAGGCGAGTGGGCAAGGCGTCATCATCATCGCTGAGTCGTTTGGTGCCTGCCTGGCGCTGCGCCTGGCGCTCAAGTGCCCCCAGCATCTTTCACACCTCGTTCTCATCAACTCTGCAACTGCCTTCAACGCAGCGATGGCCGGACTGCCGGCGCTGCTTGGCCAAACTGGACTGCTTGCTGCGTTCCCGGAGCCACTGTTCAAGGTGTCCCAGGTCGGCCTCCAAATGGACACGCTCCACACACTGACTGCCACTTGTCCACCTGTGCAGTGCGTGCAACATATTATACGCCTTCTCACTGCTCACCACCGGCCACGATGCAGAGCATACTTCTGCCACTCCTGGTCAATCCCGTCAGAGCTGACCCGAATGCGGGAGACGTCTTCCGCACCATGATGAACATGTCACAGACATCTACGGGCTCTCTGGTAGCATCGCTGGACGATCCCTCTGCCTCAACCATCGGCAAATCGTCTCCCCTGCCTTCGACTTCACTGACCCGCCCCTCCCTGCCCGGCCCACCTCAACCTTTCCAACTGGCGCCTCACGCCCCCGCTGCAGCAGCGTCATTCCGTGTCCAGCTGATGCGTGGAGGCAATCTGACAGACTCACGGCTAGCACAGATCCGAGTCAACACAGTCGTGGTGAGCTCCGCACGAGACCGCCTCTTCCCTTCCATGACTGAAGGTGCGCACCCACCAGCTGCATTCCATGACTGAAGGTGCAGCAGCTCCCTGGCCCCCGCTCGCTGCGTCCTCATGCTCCCAGGCATCCGCCCGCTGCGTGCATTGCACACCTCGCCTGGCAGGCTGGCCACACCAGCACTGATGTTGAGTTGTACCCTTATGTTTGACCTCTTCTGCTCCTTGCATGGCACCTCCACTGGCACCTACAGCAGTGCCGGAACCGATCGCCATCCGATCATATCAGTTTCATGCTCATCTGGCCATGGCGTTGAAACATAGTAGCAGACTTGCAGCACGACCGCTCAGCTTGCCTGTGGCATGCAATGCCAACCGCTCAATATCGCCCTTGCACGGGACTGACGTAGTGGTCCTTCAGAACTGTGCTTTACGACACAAGTGCACTCGGATGTTTACGAGCATGGCGCTGTGTACTACTGACCTTGCCTGTCGTCTGAGTCCATGTCGATCCTGTCCCCCGGATCTTCTGGACCTCCAGGATCTTCGCTGGTCCAATTCATCTCCTGCTTGGGTCAAGTGGCATGGTTTAGCGCCCCACTGGCAGTGCTCGTGTCTCAGGTGGTCATGGTCAACAGCAACAGGACAGGTCCTTGCAGCGAGCCATTCCTGATTGAGCCCTTGACAATGCCCACCTTACAACACTCATGTGTGAATAGGCGACATTGTGTGATCATATTGCAACATGACAATGCCAGTGGGCCGTCCAAGACGCCGAAGCCGGTGGCTGTGCCTCTGAACGCCATTAATTAGGAGCACGCCATCAGGGCCAGTTCCGTATTCATCCATCCGTGCAGCTGCAGCTTTTCCATGTGGCCGTGTCGTGAGTGACAATCGTGCTGCAGTCTCATCATGCTGTATGCACACGTGTGTGACATGTGCACTGCTGCTGCGTGCCATCAAACGCACGTGTGTCCATTTAATGTAGCCCGGTGCTGTATGTTCGGAGTAACAGTGTTGTCCGATTGCCACAAAATGGCCAGGACTGCAGGCCTAGCTGTGTGCGGCAACCACTGTATCGACATCGTGCCAGACGCTGAATTGAATGATATTTGTGGACAATAACGATCCGTCACTCGTGATGCAGGAGCCAGACTGCAGAGGGTGATTCCAGGTGCCAGACGTGTCATTCTGCCAGAGAGCGGGCATGCACCCATGCTTGAGAAGGGCTTCAGCTTGTTGGATCTGCTGTGCAGAACGCAGGTGGCAGTGGCGATGCCAACTGAAAGGATGAACAGGGCAGGACAACCGAGTGTGAACGGCAGTGATTCATCAGGCAGTACACGAAAGGCACGGCAAGCAGGCTCAGCGTTTCAAGACAGAGCCGTGACCAGCATGACAGCAAGCAATGCTTCCGTTGCTGAAAGGCCTGTGCAGGGAGTGGGCCATGCGCGGGATGTGTCAGCAGCTGCAGCTGGCTTACAAGGCATTTCACATAATCGAAGCAATGGTGCAGCTGCTGTAACAGCAGATTCCCCGACTTCATCACAGGCTTACACAGGTAATATTCAGCTCAGCTCTCTGTCACAGATTGGAAAGCATCATATGCGATGTTTGGTGAACCACCATGGTCGTTCACATGTCGATGAGTCGGACGTCGACATGTGGAGACACTATTTATTTGGTTGTGCAAGCCGTAGCATTTGCACCCCTACTGTCTCATAAAGCTCCCTAATATACACCCCTGATTGGAAATGCGCTCACCAAGCGTGCTGAAGTGAACGACGTCCGCGGTCCAGCGCAACTATTGTGATCGCCCTTGATTGCACATGCGAGAGTTGGCCACGAGTCCCTGCACACAGAAGCACACACATGATGAATTGCATTCGTGCCAGGCAACGCAGACTCAACACAGCGTGAACGTTGCATCTCCCTGTCGGTGCCAGACAGGCATGAGCGTGATGGGCGTTGCGTAGCGTTGCGACAGTCACTTTTGCAAGCACAGCGTGAAGCACACCTCGAATCACGGGCTCGCGGCTCAAGCGCATACGCCTGGCATCGCCATCAGCACGGATACCATTGCACGGCCGTCGTACTTGTTTTCGATGCGCTCGGGAGCGCCCACCGCAGGGGCGTGCTGAAGCTTGCTTCGCGCTTCCGAACTGCTGCTGTACACTGGCGCACTGCCTCCGCAAGGGAATGTCGATGATGTCGGACTGACACAACTTTTGCTGTTCTGTGCGCCCATGCTTGTTTACGTTCTCCCGGCGGATGGTATGGTCTGCGGATACGGAGCTAGTGGTGACTGCGCACGCCTGATGTGCAGCTTTTGTGGAGCTTGCAGCCCAAACGATAGGAATGGTTGATAACAGATGTATTAAAGTGCTCTGCTTGGGATGTGGCAATGCAGCGCGTACAGAGTGGGTTGCCTCTTTTTCGGGGCAGATAGAAACAATCCGCAAGCTTGGGCAACACATATGTCGTGAACAGCGTTTATATGTCAGGTGCCTCTTAGCACACCTTGTACTAGTTGCGCTCGTCTGTGATAGAGACTGCCCGGGAAAATAATGAGCCACATGTTAGCGACTCGAGCTGGAGCTCGGCAAGGCCGGGAGGGCGTCCCAAGGGCTCTTACGAGAGTTCGGGAGAGAGTTCTTCAGAGCACCATGCATGGAGCGTCGGGACGCACCCTCGGACGCACCGTTCGGCGTCCCGCGGGATCCCGGCCCCATCCATGGGCCCAAGCAGGCCTTGTACAATCGAGCTCACAATTCCTTTGATCTAGTCCAATCAAGGTGCACTACACAAATTTTGTTGTGGCTTCAACATGAAACCAGCTGAACCAGTGACTTCTCGTTCGCGGCGCATAACAAGATTTCTTTTCATAATGCTTGCATCTCGGCGTCATTTCTTGCCAGTTTGGTATTGCCAACTTTCCGTGCAACTGCACACATGTGTGCCACGCATGCAATACGAATATGAACACACGACCAGCAGGGGCATGCGCATGATGTCATCCATTATAAGGTACGGCAATCTAGTGCCTCCATTGCTAGGCAGGCAGGCAACTGCTGCGGCCTGGTCGTGCATGTGCCAGCTAGCACAATGCCTATTGCAACATGCGGATAACAGTCATGAGCCAGAGTGCACTCTTACATGAATGTGAGCACCTCAGCATATCGATCGCACTCCAAACCTTCAAGCACAGCTCCCACATTCCATACTCACAGCCCGCATGCACCTCAGAACCCCCGCCTGACCCCCACCACCCCGCCCAGCTCAATATCAACGCGACGTGTGCAAACGCCGGGGCATGCATGCAGGAATCACGCGCTCCCCGCCCCCGGCCGGCGTCTCGGCTGTGCAGCAGCAGCCGCTGAACGTCGGCGTTCTCAACGACTCCCTCGAGGACGGCTTCGAGTCGTTCCGCGCGTGGCGCGACATCATCTCCCCGGTCCTCCTCGGCCTCGAGAACCTCCCGCCACGGCGCCCCGGCAACACAGCCGGCTTGACACAGCCCGCGGCACGGCCGCTGCTGTTTGTCGGCAACCACACGCTGTTTGGCATGTACGACATGCCGCTGCTGTTCATGGAGATGTACGCTCGCGGCTTCGAGCTCACGGGCCTGGCGGACCCTGATCACTGGAAGACGCCGCTCGGGCCGTTCTTCGAGACGTTTGGCGCGGTGCCCGCGACGCCGCTGTCGGCGTTCCGCGCGCTGCGCGATGGCAAGAGCGTGCTGCTCTTCCCAGGTGCGCACCCCCACATGCATGTGCACTGCGACCACAACCTCGCACTCAAACCAGTCGCACTCCCCAGCCATACGCTCTCGCCGTTTTCGCGCACAGCACGCACAGCAAGACGTGTGCATCAAAAACGACGCGCTTGCGCATAGACTCCTTCTTTCTGGAAGCTGAGCTATGCACCGCGCCCGGTGGCGCTGGTGCTTGTGATTGGCGCAGCACACAGCGCGGTAACTTTGACTGATATGATCGTGTGAGTCGAGCTGATTCCGCGAACATGAGCCCGCAGGCGGCGGGCGCGAGGTGTCGAAGAACCGCGCGGAACAGTACAAGCTGCTGTGGCCGCGCACCGGCGACTTTGCACGCCTCGCCGCGGCGACCAACGCGACGATCGTGCCGTTCTCGGCCGTCGGCGGCGACGACGCGTTTGACATCGCGATGGACCCCGCCGACATCCTCGCGCACCCGGTGCTCGCACCTCTCGCCACCGCCGCCGTCGACCGCCTCATGCGTGAAGGCCGCGACCCTGCCGAAGTCGTGTGGCCGATCACGCGGCTGCCTGGCAGCGGCATGCCGAGCCCGCTGCCCGTCGCAAACTTTGGCCGCGTCTACTTCAAGATCGGCGAGCCGGTGGACATGGCGGAGGTGGACAAGCGGGACCGCGCCGCGTGCCGGGACGCGGCGGCGACGGCGCGCTCGCGTGTGGAGGCCGGGATTCAGGAACTGCTGGAGGTGCGGGAGGCGGACCCGGAGCGTGGCGTGTGGGGGCGCGCGCAGAGGCGTGCGATGGAGGCTGTCAATCTCGCCTCGCGACTGTAGCGGGCTTGGCGTGCGGCTGCGTGCAGTGGCATGCATGACACGCTGACACCTGCACACTGCAGTGTATAGATGCCATGGAGCATGCAGTGTACTGCGTGCTTCATGCCTCTCATAGCCTGTTAGGCATCGGTGTATTCATTGTGAGCGCAGCGAGGGTGGCGAGCAACGAAAGGGCCGTTCATGTGCTGTCGGGAGTCTAAGACTCTCGGCCTTTGCTTGAACATGGTGCCAATAGCAGGAGGGGCGTAGGTGACGGGGGCAGGGCAGCATCATCGGCAGGGTGTCGCCACGAGCTGGCACTGAAGTGCAAGGTGGGGGTGGTGCTGAGCAGCGCCGCTGCAGCCATGGAGGCGCGGTGCGATGTAGGATGTAAGAGATTCGGATGACCCAGTGTCCGCTGTGCGCCGTGCGCTGCGCTGATGCCGAAGAGCGGCAGGGGCAATTACATTTACTACAGTAGGTGCAGACTCGCCAAGCCGTGGCCTGCCTCCTCAGCTGTCGCCTGCATGCTAGTGTGGCCTGCATGCTGTGGCCTGCATGCTGTGGCTTGCATCCTCAGCTGTGGCCTGCCGCCTGCGTTGCGGCAGGAGCGCACACCGTCACTTCGGCATCATGTGGTGCTGCGCTACTGCAGCAGCCCTGGGCTTGTGGAGGTCAGGTGGTCACTTTTTGTCGCGGTGCTGGCAGGCTGCCGTGCCGGCCATAGAGGTGTGACAGAGTGGATGGCGCCGTGGGTGGGCGCTGCCAGCCTGCTGGCTGCCAGTGACCCTGCGGGATGTATCTGTCTGTGACGTGCCGTCCTGACCCAACCAGCCTTGCTGTGTGCATCGTGCACGGTCACATCATGGATACGGCGGTGCAATCATACATACTGTTACAGCCTGCCACCGCATTCCGCAGCTTCGGCAGAGCACCCGAAGTAATACTGCTGTTACAGCCTGCCACCGCATTCCGCAGCTTCGGCAGAGCACCCGAAGTAATACTGCTGACTGTACGAGTTCATGTTCTTGGCAGTCGCGATGTCCACCAGCTGCCGTTGCTGGCTGGAGACGCTGGCAGCGGGCTGTTGCCCTTGTGTGTGTCATTCCCTGAGTACCACGTGACACCGGGCACGTGTCGTTCGTCTAATGTCGACACGCTTACTAGCTCATGCTGCTGGTGCAGGAGTGTTGGTTTCGCTGTGACCGTCGTGTAATCGCGACTTCTGTGACTCGCTGGTGATTGTGTGGTAAGCAGTGCGTGCAGGGCACAGGTGTATTGATGCATGCCATGCTTGCAGGCAATCCTCCTCTTGACTACAGCATAAACAGTCACCACAGCACACGGCCATGCAGTCAGATCATTACAGGCTACGCCTGCTGTCCATAGTTTTCGGAGGAGGCGGTAGATCAGGCTCTAGATCAGATGGAGCGCGTCCCGCTCACTGCACACAAATCCCGGGTCATGCTGCCTCTTTCGGCGGCCGCCTATCCTTTGCAGGCCTGAATGCCGTGACGACAGTGTTGTTGGTCTCCATGTATGGCCCCCCAACGAGGTCTACACAGTATGGCACTGCGGAGAAAATCTCGTCCAGGATCTCCCGAATGGATTTTGGGCTGCCTGGCAAGTTCAATAGCAGGCTGCTGCCTCGAATCCCGGCTGTCTGCCTAGACAGTATCGCTGTTGGCACGTATTTGAGGGATATTGCGCGCATTTTCTCCCCGAATCCTGGCATCATCTTGGAGCACACGCGCTCTGTGGCCTCGGGCGTGTTGTCCCGAAGAGCTGGACCTGTGCCACCAGTAGTGACAACGAAGCAGCACCCGACGAAGTCGACCTGCACAACTACTGCAGTGACTCACACTTCTTAAATAATGGCTGTTGGTGTGGGCTGTCGCAGATTGCGCTTTCTGGTTGCGCTTTCTGTTTGGGCCCCTGGTCATGTTTCAAACCAAACATGCAGCTGCACAAAATCGTGTGTTCTCAACACCAGACGCTGTGGGCTCAATACGCCACGGCGTTACTTATAATTGAGCAAGATGAACGCACCAGCTCGATTAAAGCTGCCTCGATCTTTTCCGGATCGTCAGATACAAGCCGATAGTGGGCTTCCCAGCTCGACTCGAGCGCGTCGTGGAAGAACTGCGTGTTGTCATGACCGTGCGATCAATATGGTTCTATACTAGTCAGCACTCGGGATCATAGTGGATACGTAAGGTCTGCCTGGTGGCAGGGTACGCTCGTGCACCTCGACCGATCAGAGCGTTCGCACCTGCAGGATGGCGGGGCCGCTCTTGTCGTCGTACGTGCCAGCGCTTGCCCGATCACTCACCGTGACAATACCTACTTTCGCATGATCTCCAATTGACTCGGGGCTTCCCCCTTTGTCCGGCACACTCATGGCTACAGCCCGTTGCTATCGCTCGCAGTGCACAGTTGTGATCGGTGTACCAATGACACCTGCCATGCGCTACTGTGGTACGCAGTACCTATGCTCCTTCATCTGATCGTGTTCGAATTGCGAATGCATAACGGCCAACCACAGTTAAAACTGTTCTGTCGTATTACTGTATGGGTGCCGTGGAAGCAGTGCGCTCTGGGTGTTGGAGCCGTGTAGACACAACGAGGCTTCAGCTAGATTTAGCGCTGGAGCGCTTGAACACAAGGTTTTCGCTGTCTTTGAATGCAGCAATGGCCATCTGAGATCGGATGCTTGATGATGGCTCCTGCCACAAGACTCTTTCACCGACTCGTGGATGCAGGGCCCGCGTTGTGGGCCATGGCCACATTCTACACCATTGTGCACACCAAGCCACGGGACGTGTTGCCAGTGACGTCGGAGCTGGGCAGCATTTGCAGTTTGAACCGGTAGATTGAAGAGAGGAATTGTCACCGTCCATTGCACGCAGAAATGTGTACTGGGCGAAACTGCAATGTTGAAGTGAGAGGCCTGGGTGCCCTGGTCCAGAAAGGTGAACGCAATCCAACTCTGAGTGGCTGGCATGCCTTGCAGCAGAAATTGCATGGGTCAGAGGTGCACACCGCCTCAACGCAGGTCTTCGCGATCAACTGAACAGTTGACGCCTGTGAATATATGTATGTCAACGTGACAACGCTTGTCATTAGGCATCACCTATTGGTTTCTGTGTGCAATCAGCGGCTGCTTTCAGTACCGATTATGCAGTTTGAAGGTTGTAGGTCAGATGCAGACTGCTAGATCCACAGACGTGTGCAGACGCCAGTGCTCAGGCGCGCTCCCGAGCATTGCCCCTCGAGGGCAGGTGTGATTAATTTGTGATGTGCCTTCTTCCCTCCCCTGCTCACAAGGGTGCCTTGGCCGATGCACAGCAGTGTGGATTGATGTTTAAAAAAGTAATTCGTGCAGACTGCCTCGAATTCTGAGCCCGGTCATAGTCTGGCACACTTTAGTGTGACCTCCTTGGTGGAGCTCCACCATTCGTTGATCGATGACACACTCTTTTTCTGTCTGACCGAGAATTTCGAGAAACGTTACAGCGGTATGGTCCACAAGGTGGTAGAACACAGAGGAAATAGAATTGTTGGTGACCAAACCGCGTGTTCACGATCACCTGGAGCAGCCGTGGAGACTCGCTACAAGCCACAAATTCTGGCAGATCCCGCGGTCAGCATTCACCGTAGCCGCAATAGCAATTGAAATCCAATGGCCTGGCCTGCACATGTATTCCCGCGATACCACTTCACTGGGAACGTGTGGCTGTGCACGAACGCCCACTCGTCTGTGTACGGCCGTGTGTGCGTTCGTCGATGGTCTGACGCAGCGTGCCAGTGTCGATGCTCGCGCACGAGTTCATGCTACAAACAGAATAAAAACACATGCCAAGGTGCGCGCATACCAAACAGATATCAGAAACCATCAGGAATTTCCGGAAACAATAACTAGTGATCACGTCAAAATCGCCGCAGTCCTCAAATCGCTGAAAATGCCTGACCTCAAAATCCACACCCCCGCCGACCGCGAGGAGCTCCTCAGCTTCTCCCGCGAGTATGCGTTGCTCAGGCTGATGCAGATGCAAGGAAAAGGCGCCATTTCGTCAGAGGTGCGTGTGTTTGTGAGTGGTGCTAGTGCCGTCCGCACCCATGCCTTGGCCGTGTCAGCTGGTCACCACATCGCGTGTTGTGGCCGGCACCGGGACGTCACGCTGGCCAGCACTGATGCAGCATTGAGTCAGAGTCAATATCTGCTTTACTGAGCCTTGCCTGCTTGTGTGTTTCCATCAGGCGGAGACGCTGCATCTGGAGGTCGTTCCAATGGCTGAGGTCGAGCCTGCGCAGCTGCAGACGTGACCCATGGCATGTGCAATTGATGCATGTCGTGACATTTCACTCGGGAGCGTCTGTGGTATCTCAAAATACACTTGTAGAATCAATTTCGAGTATCAGATATGCCAGGGAGGTGATTTTCCGTGTTGAACGACGCCTGCGTATGCAGAGTGTGAAGAAATACACAGACGACGACAACGCTGACGCCGTGAAGAAGCTGGTGGAAAAGGGTGAGATCTCATTCAAAGAGTTTGCTGAGGCTTTCAGAAAGTCTGGCGAGGTACGATCTCACCAGGATAATTGATCCTATCTACCCGGAGGTATTGACTCGGAAGGAGCCCGCTGTTGACCGCCTGCAGTACTGGTAGCCACCTGCCCGCTATTCGAATGTATTCATTGACCAGCCAGTTGGGATCCCATCTGGGCCCATACGCAAATAGCATTGGCACCCAGCACATGGAGCAGTGTCGTACCACACATCCAAACACCATCAATTCGCTGTTCAAGCTTTCTGACATGATGGTGCAGACTGTGTCGTACAGTCACGCATCTGGTCTGAGTGTGTGCCATTTTGCAGGCGACAGATGGAGAGGGCAATGCCACGGGCATGACCGCACACGATGACTCTGGTACGATGAAGAAGGAGAAGTTCACCCGGCGGGAGCCCCGGGAGAACGATGTCGTGCTCCAGATCACCTACTGTGGCATGTGCCACTCGGACGTGCACCAGGTCCGTGGCGAGTGGGGCAACTCTATCTACCCCATGATTCCGGGCCACGAGATCATCGGAGTCGTCATTGACACCGGCGACAAGGTCACCAAGTTCAAGGTGGGCGACTCTGCAGCTGTCGGGTGCATGGTCGACTCCTGCCTGTCCTGCAGCCACTGCAAGAACCACGATGAGCAGTACTGCTCCAAGGGCAACATCGGAACTTACAACTCCAAGTGCGTACCTCTGATCATGACTGCGGCCTCGCGGCCTGCATGCAGCACGCAACCTGCAGCATTCTCGCTCTGCCGACCACGTCCTGCGATCGCACAGCCACCAACTTGAAGCTTGGCCAAGCGATCCAAAAGCACACCACAGCCAGCAGGCCCTGACGCTTGATTGGTTGTTTTGGTCTCTGCTCACGCATTGTCAGCTGCTGTTGTAGAAAATCGTTGCAGCACAGTTGTGAGCGCCTGCCACATGCAGCGGCGGACACAGCTGAGGTGTGAGCGGTGACCGTGCTGTGCAGGGGCTTCGATGGAGAGGTCACGATGGGCGGATACTCAACGCATCTTGTCTGCCGCGAGGAGTTCGTGGTGAGCCTGCCTGAGAACATCCACAGCCCGGGCGCAGCGCCGCTGCTGTGCGCCGGCATCACGACCTACTCGCCGATGAAGCACTACGGCGCCGACAAGGAGGGTATGCGCATCGGCGTCGTCGGCTGCGGCGGCCTCGGCCACATGGCCATCAAGCTCGCCAAGGCCTTCGGGCAGCACGTGACCGTTCTCTCCCGCAGCTACCGCAAGAAGGACATGGCGATGAGCGAGCTCAAGGCCGATGACTTTGTCGCGACGAGCGATGAGGAGACGCTCAAGTCTTACAGCGAGTCGTTCGATGCGATCATCGACACGGTGTCTGCCGAACATGACATCAACCAGCTGCTGGGGCTCCTCAAGGTCGACGGCAAGCTCATCTGCGTCGGTGTGAGCCCGACTCCGTACCAGCTGGCAGCTGCGAGCCTGGTGATGAAGCGGCGGATGATTGGCGGCTCCTTGATTGGCGGGATCAAGGAGACGCAGGAGGTGCTGGACTTTTGCAGTGAGCACAACATCCTGGCCACGGTGGAGGAGATCCCGGCGAGCCGTGTGAACGAGGGCATTGACCGCATCGTGTCGGGTGATGTGCACTTCCGATTTTGCATCGATATGCTCGGGACGTTGGTGCATGCGAAGTAGGTGCTGCAAGTCAATGGACGGTGGCAGTGTGCTGAGCAGGTGGGAGAGCTGAAGGTGCACGGGAGCCGATGCGTGGGTTTTGCGGGGTGGTGGCGTGGCAGGATGTTGACAGGCTGCTGAGCTGGCGTGGGCGTTGCTGCGATGGTGATGGTGCATGCGAAGCGGTGCTGGCGAGGGGCCCAAAGTGCATGGTGTGCATATTTTCTCTTGTATTATGGCATGTGTGGAACACGTTTGATCGAAACACATGATTTTTCCCCTCAACAGTCCACGGTGGAACTGGGCACTGGTCTGACTTGCTCTGGTATGTAACAATGACGAAATGCAATTGGGCTGGGACTGTGCAGCTGAGCATAAGGTCGTTGTGGCGTTTGTGCCGCGACATCCCTGTGGTTACAAGCCACAAGGACTGTACGATGCTCATTTGTGTGTCATGTTGACTGGGGTATGCCATACCATTCATGCCTGCAGAATATAAAGGTTGCAATGCCGGAAGCTGCACATTCATTGGTAATAACTTGCTCATGGCCATGCCATAGGTATACACAGGGTCTTGGTAGAAAAAAAACATTGTCCCAACGCAACCACATTTTTTAACGCGCTGGTCTGTGTAGTAAACAGTACACAGCGTGTACGCCACATTGGTCCACCTGGGTGGGCTAGTAGATGGGGTGGAGAAACAGAGGGTGATCAGTACACTTCTGATTGTGAAAACAACGTGGTATGACTGTGGATACACTTGGATTGGCTGACATCGAGGAACTTTGTACAAGGTTGCCAACCATCCAACAGGAATATGAGAAACATGGAGTCAGGCGCCACGGGAATAGAGTGTACACCGGGTTGACCATGGACTTGTGTGAGCAGTGATGGGAGAGGAGGGTATTCACATGTACGTCGCATCATCAGCACACCGGCAAGGCATGTCTCATCGACTTGAATGACCAGTGGCTGCCATCAGTAAGGGTCAAAACATTCATGCATATGATGAATTGCAAGTGCTGCTGCGGGAGTGATAGCCAAGATGATTGACTCGGAGAAGTGAGCAAGCGTCCCATACAACACAGGCCCAAAATGATTGCGCGCAGAGCAAAAGCTGCAAGTCAGGTAGTATACATTGATGGAGGAATAGGGGCGTTGGGCAAGCTGTCGAAATCTTCTACACCTACGTGAAAAAAAACCACACATATCGTGGCATGCATGCAAGTCACGCAGCATGCCGCACAACAGTGGCATGCACATCAGGGGAGTGACAGGAACAGTTGGGCCCGGATATGCATGCCATCTCACGTTGGGATGGCACATGCAATGATACGCACACGCCTCCGACAAGCCCAGGCGCGAAGACATGCGTGCATGGTCGCTGCCAAGACAGCTTCAGCGACCACATGAGCTAGGAGCTGAGCATACTGTGTGCTGCGCGGGGCTGGTGGTGACCTGCTGGGACACCAGCATCGCCGCTTTGGAAATGCGGTCCAGCCCTTGCCACGCCTCTCCGGATCGCAGGGCTGCTGTGGCTGATGCAGTTGGGGGTGGCGTGGTACACAATCCCGCTTTTTTGCCGGCTTTCGCGGTGTTGCTGAGCGGCAGCAGGATACAATACAAGTTGGCCCAAGTTGGCTGTGGCCGTGGTAGGCGCAGGTGTGAGTGTCTCTGCGGACATCGCGCGTAGTCTCGGCGATGGCCGGAACAGCACACACGCCACACCATGAACAGCACAAGCACGGCAACCAGCTGCGCAGGCGCGCCGGCGGTGGTCATTTGAAGCGCAAAGGATTTGGGGGTTGGCTGTCATTGGTGCTACTAGTCGAGATGCGTTACAAATGTATGCTCCACAAGGTGGAAGAACACAGAGGCTCGATTCATGATTGGTGCTACTAGTAGCTGTAGATGATGCACAGAGCAGTGTGCATGCGGCGTGCTGCAGATGACACCCTTGGACGCAGCCGTGAGGTGGGAGGCCTGCGAGACGTGCAGCGTAACTGTCGCACCGAAGCCACCATGCTGCTTCGCACCATTCGGACCTGATTGTGCACAAGCCCAACTGTCGCGAATTATCGGACATGCGAACAGCCGAGCACGAACATGAGCTCGCATGCGTGCGAACGCCATCACGCAACCTTGCTGGATGAGGCCACTTGAGGGACGTCACAAGAGAGCGCTGGTTTGACATGCAAACTTCGATATTAAAACGCAATCCACACCCGAGCGTGCGCAGCACAAGACGATCCTTCGTTCTCAAAGTTTTCAAGATTGGGTAGATATTGGGTTACTAGTGTTCAACTGTTTATCCTTCGACTCTCCACGATGCAAAGCCTGACTGTCCAGCTTCCTACGCATCGGGACGAACTCCTGCAATCCTCACGTGAGTATGCTTTACTCAGAGTGATGCAGATGCAAGGCAAGGGGACTCTGTCCAGGGAGGTAAGCCTGAGCACTGTGGAGCGGATAGCATGCCGCCGTTGCGCAGTAGCCACTGGTGGCAGCATCAGAGTCCATAGCAGCGACCTGCGCACACATTCCCCCGGATCGGACATGGAAACCTCCTCTGTATGTGGATTTGGGCAACTGTGATCTGATCTTGTTGCTCGTCTTGCGTTGCAATCACGCAAACTAGTACTACAGCTGTAGACATGTCGCTTGCACCGGCCCTTGCTGACATGACTCAGTCTCGCTTGCAAGTAGCCTGTAATATGATAGAGTCCAACTATATGACGGGCAAGGGGTAATTGTGCCATTGTGCGCAGATAGTGTCCAAGTACGCGCCGAAGGAGACAGCGGACGCCATCCAGGACCTCCTCCAAAAGGGCGACATCACCTTCAAAGAGTTTGCTGCGGCGTTTGCGAAACCTGGCGAGGTGCTGTCACACTTGTACTCGACTGTGACGAAATCAGCCTGGGAGATTTCTGCCGCCGCGCGCCGGCCGTGGCCGGGTTCAACCGCCACGATTTCGGCGGGTCCAAGTGATTATCGGAGACGGGTCCCCTCACGGCCTTAAGTGCACAGCATGACCCGAGTTGCTCCAACGTCGAGGCTCTGCATATTGCACGCATTATACTGTGGCAAGCAGAGCTGCTCCCATCTTGCTGTAATGGGTCCTTGCGGTCACCGCATCGCCATGGATTTGAGCCCAGTGATTGGCTGCAGGAGGCACCAGGAGAGGGCAATGCCACCGGCATGGTTGCACACGACGAGTCTGGCATCATGAAAAAGGAGAAATTTATCCGACGAGAGCCACATGAGAACGATGTCGTGCTCCAGATCACCTACTGTGTTACACAGTGATAGATCTAGGACTCAGCAGCGCCGAGGCAACAGACCAGGCAACAAACAAACAGACAGACCGGCCACCGCAAGCACCAAGGCCACGCGCCGCACAAGCAAACGCCAGAACGAACTAACGCCAGCGCGAAAGCAGACACGCACACACCACGCAGTACCACGCAGGCCACGCGCACACCAAACACACAGCCAGCACTCGCCGGGCGCACAAGCGGTCGTCAGCGCGACACAAGCAGTCTGCACGGGCGCGACAGCGCGCGCTACGGCGATGTCCGAGGCCTAGAGGCACCGGTCCCAGGAGCAATAGCCTCAGCCAGCCCGGCAGCCCGAGCGGTGTCCGGGAGGGGCGCAGAGGAGAAACGGCGGACGTGCGCTGGGAGGAGGGAAGAGGGAGGGAGGGATCACCTACTGGGGCATGTGCCACTCGGACGTGCACCAGGTCCGTGGCGAGTGGGGCAACTCGATCTACCCCATGATTCCGGGCCATGAAATCATGGGAATAGTCATCGACACAGGTGCCAAGGTCACCAAGTTCAAAGTGGGCGACTCAGCAGCTGTCGGCTGCATGGTCGACTCCTGCCTGTCCTGCAACCACTGCAAAAATAATGATGAGCAGTACTGCTCCAAGGGCTTTATCGCCACATACAACTCACGGTATGCCATCTCTGCCTTTTCCCGCGCACGCACCATATACATAACAGTACATATGTACTGTTACATCGAGGGGCTCCGATCCAGTGCACCAAGCGAATTTACAACTAGAGTCTAGACTTGCATGCTACCCGCTTGGTGCACTGGATCGGAGCCCCTCGATGTAACAGTGCATGCTACCCAGCAGATGCGAGCCGGCCAGGCGATCACCTGGCACGAACTGCGCACCCGTGAGCCTTGCTACCCTGGACATGGTCTTTCTGATCACAAACCTGTTTCCTTTCACTGTCGCCGCACTGAACTCCCGCAAGCAGTTCTCAATCCAGCGAGCCTTTGCTCTCTTGTTGAACGGCCCAACCAACGACACTGCCAGCGTGTTGAGGTACTGCATGGCATGCGACCCTAGTCTGCCATATGTCTCGTGCACAACCGGCACCACCTTGTATATATATGGTATATATATACACGCGGTCATGGCGGCAGTCCCCACTTCACACAGCCAACAGCAGCACCACTAGCAGATATGAAACAGTGCAAGTGGTGACACCGCACATGCAATAGAAAGGCAGGCACACAGCAGGAAACTTAAGCAGCGCAGGAGGCAAGAGCATGTGTCCACACAATTTGCAAACAGCGCACGAAGTCTGCGGCAGGCTCTGATGCCGGCAGTAGCAAGCCAGGAAGCATACGAGGCACTGCTTGCCAGCATCCCTCATGGAATCGCACAATGCTTGTCATATGCAGCCAGCACTGATCACTTTCTACGATAGCTGCACCTTTGAATGCCAGTAATTGCCTGCGGTTCTCCACGCACCACCCAGAAATTCATGTAGCGGCTTTCTGCGTAATCGCATCTGGTGCAATAAATCGATAGCTATGCATACCTGCGATCAACACTGGATCACAGCCATGATCACAACAGTGGGCTCCCCCTGATCTGCAGACGGCTGCAGTGGGTAGCGCGGGCGCTGTTGGCCTTGCCTTAAGATCACAACTGCGATCCCGGCTTGAATTGTGATCATCACCACATGATGCCAGACTCGGATGGGCGTGCCATACACAGCTGAGGCATGGATGCCAATGGTGGCCGTTAATGAATGCCAATGGTGGCCGTGCGGTGCAGGGGCTATGATGGACAGCTTACGATGGGCGGCTACTCGACACACCTCGTCTGCCGCGAGGAGTTTGTGGTGAGCCTGCCCGAGAATATTCACTTCCCGGGCGCAGCGCCGCTGCTGTGCGCCGGCATCACGACCTACTCGCCGATGAAGCACTACGGCACCGACAAGGAGGGCATGCGCATCGGCGTCGTCGGCTGCGGCGGCCTCGGCCACATGGCCATCAAACTCGCCAAGGCCTTCGGGCAGCACGTGACCGTTCTCTCCCGCAGCTACCGCAAGAAGGACATGGCGATAAACGAGCTCAAGGCGGATGACTTTGTCGCGACGAGCGATGAAGAGGCGCTGAAGGCTTATGGGGAGTCGCTTGATGCGATTATCGACACGGTGGCGGATGATCATGACATCAACCAGCTGCTGCAGCTGCTCAAGGTGGATGGCAAGCTCATCTGCGTCGGCATCTCCCCGCGGCCTTTGCAGCTGGTGGCGGCGCACATGGTGATGAAAAGGAGAACGATCGGTGGGTCGTTGATCGGGGGGATCAAGGAGACACAGGATGTGCTCAACTTTTGCAGTGAGCACAACATTTTAGCCTCGGTTGAGGAGATCCCGGCGAGCCGTGTGAATGAGGCCATTGACCGCATCGTGGCGGGTGATGTGCACTTTCGGTTCTCCATCGATATGCTCGGGTCTATGGTGCATGCGAAGTGAGTGGTATGGCAGCTTGCAGGCCACGAGGCTTGGCCCACCTGGCCAGGGCCGTGCAAGTTGCAACACATGCTCCTTCCTGCAACCAAGATTGCGGCTCATGACTGCCAGCTTGGGAGGTGCTGATCGAGTTTGTGTGTGGTGATCAAGTGTGCAGGTCGCTGAAACGTGTGGGAAATATGGGCTGAGATGAATGTCCTGAGCATTTCAGCCACTGGAGATTGGGTAGGAAAAAGGTGTCAGTTGCAGACGTGCAGTCGCAGACGGGCAGATGGTGTATGGCAGGGTACCAGTATCAGGTGAGAGGTTTCTTCGTGCCAGTTGGTGGGCCGTGTGGCATATGTGGCTTGCGATCAAGTGTTCTAGCCGTCCGTGGTGAACTGGACACACATGCGGACACCACCCTTCATGTGCACTGATGCGCAGTCGCTTTGGCTTTATGGATGGTGGCTCCCATTGGCGAGCCAAGTCTTGCCCAAGCTTTGTTGAGGCACACTTGGGACAACCATGTTGAAGGATGAGTGCCGCTGTGGGGTGCAGCCCACTAGCAGTGAGGGCTCCATGCGGCTGGTGTGAGTCGGCACAGCGAGACGGTGGCAACGCAGATTTGGTGATGATGTGTAGGAGAGTCGAGTGACAGCAGCACTGTAGTGCTTGGACCGAGGCAAATTGTGAGCGGCGATGGCATGAAAGGAACAGCAAGGGCCGCTGTTGACGCTGTGAGCATTCACAGGCCTCGAGAGTGGCTAGACCAGGTTCAGCCCACACGACCAGTAACCACTGCTCGACATGCATGCCGCGCGTGGCCATGTCCTCATGGGTACGGTGCTGTAACAATTCACGATGACACATGCATCAGGTTGCAATCAGATGAAGAGCACTGGACAGTTTCTACGCCACTGATGTCAGACAAGCAAGTACAATCCCGCAATTATGTAACTTGTAACTCAGAAGCAAGGTATGACCACCGATGCGGCCCCAAGGCACAGCCATTCTACTCAGAGAATAGACTCCTACCTGGAACCGCAGGTGGTCTGGGTACCAAGGATGGCTGCCCCCTGTGCAGCTGCCAGCGCGCATGCTGAGCCACGCCTTAGGCCCGCGCACGCTGCGCCACGCCTTAGGCCCGCGCACGCTGCGCCACGCCTTAGGCCCGCGCACGCTGCGCCACGCCTTAGGCCCGCGCACGCTGCGCCACGCCTTAGGCCCAACTGCACCAGGGGGCCCCTGTGTTGTACCGGTGGCAGGCCCTCTCCAGCCATCTCACAGAAGCCCGCGCCCCAAAGAACGCCTGCACGGTCACGAACCAACGAGAGAGGCGCACCTCACCCGGTGGCCAGGTAACGCCTGCCCAAGCCAGACCAGTCCACCACCAGCTAGACCAGGCACCCTCCGCCTGGAGCACCAGGTAACCACACTTCCCGGGGGGATCACTGGGTCCGGGCATGCGGGCACGCCGCACGCAGCCGCCACGCTGCCCCCGGATGCAGCCACCTCCAACTCGCCTGGACTGCAGCACAATCAGAGCAGCCATGCCCCAGCACAGCGTGCTCAGCGCCGGCCCCACTGCTCGGCCACTCAACCCGGCCACTCAACCAGCACTGGCGCACGCGGCACGCGACCTCATCAATGAAATTAGCTATCCTGCAAACCGGGGGCTACAACTCATACTGCCACCATCCCGGAAATCGACTCGACAGCCGCAGCAGCCGACTGCCGCTGTGCAGGCGAGGCATTCGGCAGCGTCCGCCCTGCTGCAGGCTTACATACCATAGTGGCGGCAGTCAACACGCACGCATCGGCCGCGTCCACCGCCAAACAAAATGGAAGCCCAACATTCTTGTTTGGAAACCGTCTGGCTACATGGCTTCCAAACACTTTTGTTTGGGATCCGCAAGCCACGCCTCCACTCGGGCTGGGCACTGGCCCAGGCGCAACCATGCCAGTCTTCTGCTGGACACTGGCCCGGGCACTGGCCTGGACACTGGCCCAGTCTCCGCCGGCCACAGCCATGCCAGTCTCACCAGAACACAGGCACGATGGTGTCGGCGCGCTGGTTGCAGACGGGGCACGAGCCGTGCTCCCGGAACCACCGCTCCCCGCACTCTTTGCACGCGCACGCATGCAGGCTCTCCCCGTGGCCGTGCAGGAAGCCAAGCGCCTTGGGCCGCTCCATGCATATCACACACGTCATCTGCTCGTCCTCGTCCTCAGCCCCCTTGCCCCCTGTGGCAGCAGCTGCCTGCACCGGCTAGCGCTGCAGTCAGTCTGTGAGTCCTTGAGTACATGCATGAGGTGCATGCACCAGACCAGCTGCAATAACATGCGTGTGTGTGTGTGTGTGTGTGTGTGTGTGTGTGTGTGTGTGTGTGCGTGTGTGCGTGTGCGTGTGTGCGTGTGTGCGTGTGTGCG